>ML779031.1:0-21499 GCA_009831015.1 Picea engelmannii
TGGAAAGTGCACGCCATTGAAGGGCTTTGAACGAATTCGATCTCTCTTAATCTTGGAGGTTCATAAATGTTTTATTTGAAAATCTTTCTATACATGTATATTTGTGTGAATCACTGAGTTAAGTTTAAACAATTTATGTTTAAGAATTATATTGGATTATGAATCTAAGCCAATGGGTGCGGCATTTAATCAAATATGATGTTCGACATCAAATGCAATGTAAGCCAGAAGGGTCATGATATAATGTCTGACACAGATGTTTTCCAATACTTTCTGATAAATGTTTGACAAAGATGCCTTCCAATGCTTTCTCATGAATTATGTTTGACACAGATGCCTTCCAATGCTTTCTCATGGATTAAATTTGAATTGCGATGGACAAATGGTTGCAATATTGAATGGTTAAATGCATACTGGCTGAGAAGTGCACCTAGAACTCACTGTCCTGGACTCACTATCGCCGCTTAAAAGCAATTAAGAACTGTAGATAAATATAAATGATTGAAATAATCTCCAATTATGTATGTCTCTCAGGATTATAGTGTAGAATTAGTTATTGGAGTGACTATGATGAAATCAAGAAAATAAAATTAATTACTGGAGTGACTGATGAAATCAAGAAAATAAAATTGTTCGACAATGTGCACAGGAGAAGCATACTCTGCGCACAGTAAAATGTGAAAGTTCATAACAAAGAAAGCCCAATATGTGTTTTACACAATGTGTAAAAGTTTCCTACGCTCGATCATTAACCTGTCCATTTAAAACATGATGCCAACATGTAAAAGTTTCTTATGATCTATCATTGTCTTCTCCACCTAATCATACGATGAGAAGTGAAACCTAGGTGATATGGTAATTATAACCATTTCATTTGGAAACATAAATCCTTCAATCCTAGCTTTTGTTTGTGAAATGTTTAAACGTTGATAGGACTATTTAAGTGGGGAAAATGTGTTGGGAATTTTACACAAGTTTGATATCAATGGGAGCATTACATCACATTTGTTAAAACAAAACGAAATTAAGTTATATAAGATGATAATAACAATAATAATAAAAAATTAAAAATAAAAATAAAAATTAAGTTAAGAAATTCTACAATATGTTAAAGTTTTAAGTTTTGATATCAATGGAAACATTATATAAGATAATGAAGTTTTAAGTTTTGATATCAATGGAAACATTATATAAGATAATGATAATATAATAAGAATTAAAATACATAAGATAATGATAACAATCATGGAGAGTTAAAAAAAAATGAAAATAAGTTATTAATAATTTGAAAAAGGAATGAGATGATATAAGGTTGTATAAACATCTTAATATATAAGAATATTTTATTTTTTTATATAATAATAATAATAATAATCTATTGTTAAGGTTAAGGCTAAGCCACACCAAATTGGTGTATGAGACCCCCTTGTTTGTGGGACCCATCACCACCACCACAAAATGTATAAAGTGAAATTGATGAGGGGTTCGTGATATTAAGAAACCTTGAGGAACAATTAAGGGAGACTAGAGAACCTAGCACAGTCTCCTTGGCCACTTCTTTGGACATCACTGTCCAATCCATTGCAAGTTCCCAAGGGAAATTAACATCTATTTCTTATTATAGGGAAAGAATGTACGAGTATTATAACATTGGTTTAGATAGAAACCAAATCAAAGAAGTGGGCAATTCAAAACAACAAATATTGTCTATTTCTACGGATACTAGAAATGGACAAGAACTACCATTGACCAGAAAACACATATCCATTGACTGGTGCATCCATCCCCATATTAGTCAAAACTGGATGTATATGTGGTATATGGTTTTTGATAAACCTCCCTACAATAATAGGGAGATGCCCTTATATTTTCTGAGGAAATTATGGGTTGAGTTTATTATGGGTAAACATGTCAACTAATTTAACATTAGTGAATTTTATGGGGTGGGTCGAGGGTCGGCACATGACCGAAAGAAGGCCAGGAGTGACCCCAAGTTAGGTCCCTGTGCCCCTAAGCGAAGGCCTGACCCCCCTACCCAATATCCTCCTATTGCATATAACTTGCAACAGGTACAACTAGTCATCTCCTCATTGACTCGTAGCCTAGTGCAACACATTAACTTTGTTGCACTATCTCGACTGAAGGTGCATGCCAGTGACATTGATAGAGGGTTTGGAGTGTCAGCATGCACAAGAGAGTATAGTGAGGAGAGGGAACATGGACATAACATCCATCCATGTGAACCTAACAGATGATCCAGTTGAAAGAAGACATTATATGGACCTATAGAGCCCACTTGACACCATAGCTTCATGGAGGAGGTTGGTATCTTAACCCTTTTTTTTGTTCTTCATCTTTATATATTTATTTTCTATTTTGTTAATTGATATAGATATTTGATTGTATGGTGTTTTGTATTTGTTGCATCCTAGCATCAAACCCTCTACGCCTATGGATGCATCAGTGCGTAGCCCCACCACTAATGCAACAATAGAGGAAATATGTTCACTGGGTGCACCGTACACACAAGTATGTATCACATTTCAAAGATTCAACATATCCATTTCTTTATTTTATGACATCCTCAAAAATTTTATGTGTTCTCTTGTTTCTACAAGATTTGGCACCAGGCAATGCCAGGGATTGTCCATCTGGGATGGACAAGTCACCAGCATCACACGTATCATGTGTAAATTTAAATATTGTATAATTCTCAAAATGTTTGTGTTTATGTTTTGAACTTTAGTATTTGGTACTAATAGTTCAATTTGTTTCATATGTATGCAGGCCGACGATATATTTTCTAGGTATAGTAGTATTGCACCCCATGGGCACCTAGGAATTTCTTTTGGGTTGCCTTTATCGAAGCCTAGGGTGTTGGAATCACTTGTATAACCTGTGAGGGTCCATCACATCCCACCTGTCTACCACCCACCCCCACCACCACTTTCGGCCCCATCGATAGAGAATGCCACAATAGAGATTGCCTCGAAGTAGGCTGTAAAACCCAATGATCCATCTTTCAATGAATATCCATCGATGCTTGATATATTCATAGTGAGATAATGCATTGATGATAATTCTTCATGTTTCATGATTTTTTTTAATGTACAATTGTTTAATTTTCTTGACTTGATCCTTGTAACTGATGTAGTGTGGCATTGTAGAGAGATTGGGGTCGCGGAGGAGGTTAACACCTTCATGATTGAAAGTTTCATATGATGTGATTTGTCTTAGGTTAAACTACAAAGTATCAATTTGCATGTCTATTAATTCATTGATGAAAAAAATTTATAACATAGTTTATTGTTTGTGCAGTCTCTAGAGCGTCGAAGTATGCCCATGCCTCAAGGTGCATCCTCGAGCAAGAGAAGAAATATATAGTTCCAATATTCTCCTAAGGGTGGCGAGGGTGGCAATGATAAATGATTGACCAACTACTGCCATATCGTATCTAGGGTACGATATAGATGTTTTCTATGTTAGAGCACTTGTATACTAGGAACAAGTTGTCATTTTGTAAAAAATGTACAATTTAGACGATGTTGAATATATATATATACACACACATTTCATGGTACACTTTTTATGAATCTGATCGTTTCTACATTTTATGTTTATGAACATATGAATTTCAAAGTGTATGAATTTTATGTGTATTAATACCTTGATTTGTTTCTATTTAGTGACTATAAATACTTGCATTACACATTAAGCAATATCATCTCGGCACACACATTTTAGTTCAATATTATTTTCTAGGGCACACACAATATTCTCCTCTATCTATGAATGACATATATAAAATCATTTGATTTATGTGTAACTCTTCATAAATGCTAAAAAGACTACTGAAAGACTCATTATGAAAATGTTTGTTGAGATTGTGTAGTGGGTATTTGCAAATTGTGTTCAACCCATCAATTATTAATAGAATTTATTCAGTAATGGTATGCTACCAAAAGTCTATCTAGAAAGTAATTCTACCAAAATTCTATCTAGAAAGTAATGCCTTACATGTTTTCCTTCCTCCAACCTAATAGAAATTAGCACATGTGAATGGGTAAATTATGTGTCTTAGATAATTAGATTGATGTGGATCAACTAATTTTATATGGTTACATGCTAGTATAGTACATCTTATAAATAATCAATGATGCGATATTCAAAATGTAAAACTTGAAAAAGATACTAATGAATTTTCAAATTTGATATCTATGATGCAATTTCATTACCTGCACAATGTGTATATTGACTTGTTTACGATTAAAACTATTTCAAGTTGTCTCTCTCACACTATATTGATTCTCAACTAAGCCATCACTTTTACATGAAATGAATTGTTTATCATCCACGAGAGGGGCTCTATTTATATGTTGTTTTTAGGGTTTTAGTGGTAGTTGTATTAGGGATTCTCAAGTATGCATACCATGGAATTACAATGGTATGCATACCATGGTATTACAATGGTATGCATAACATTGCATACCATTGGTATCCATACCATGGTATATATACCATTGGTTTGCATACCATTTCATACCATTGGTATTGAAATGGTATGCATACCATGGTATTGTAATGGTATGCATACCATGGTATCGCAATGGAATTCTCAACTATGGAATAGAATTGGTATGCATACCATTGCATACCATGGAATTGCAATGGTATGCACATCATTGTATGCATACTATTTATAGGTTGTTTTTAGGGTTTTAGTTGTCTTAGGGATTGTCAAGTATGGAATACCATTGGTATGCATACCATTTCATACTGTTGGTATGCATACCATTGCATATCATTGGTATGCATACCATGGTATTGCAATGATTGGTATGCATTGTTAAGGTTTAAGCTATTATTAGGTTCTTTTCAATTTACTAGATAACCATAACATAGATAGGATCACTGAGAAACACACAATCACAAGAGAAACATCATTTATCCCGGGAAACCCTCATGCGGGAGAAAACCCAACAAAAACTTCCTTAATATAGATAGCCAATACAATGCCAAGAGATAACTCAAAGAAATAAAGAAAGTCCTCTCCCAAGAATGTGCCTCTCTCTCTCTTCTTTCTTCTCCAACTGTAGTTCTAAGCTTGTGCTCTGATGAACAAGTGAGTGTGTGTCCAAATGAGGCACTAGCCTCTTTATTTATACAATGTGGCCCGTGTGAAAGGAGGTGTCTTTTCACTGGCAGGGCCAATTTCTTATTCTGAGTGGTTATAACCACCTTTAATATATTCTGGGGCTGACTTCTCATTCTGCCTATTACAATTAGGGTTTGACAAATCTACAAAAGGGGATTTGGTTATTTACAATGCCCAACATGATCAATTCGCAAAAGGGGATTAATCTAATGAATAATACATCAATAATAATTATAATACTCTTTGCAGTTACAATATTTCAACACTCCCCCTTAACAATAAGGATATTCTACAACAACATCGGGAGAGAGAGAGGACAACATGATCAACAACATATTGGAACACTGACTGACGTATCTATAAATCATCAAAAGTTTTTCTCATTATCAACATCGTTATTCACAACAGAGATTTGGAATGATATCATCATCTGCGTCAACATGGATTAGTATGAAACTAATACATCATCATCACAACTCGAGGCTGGTCCATAATTACAGCACGAGGCTAACACAACATCATAGGACGAGGATGGTATATCATCACAACAATTAAGCTATCACATCATCACAAAAATTAAGTTGGCACATCATCACAACAATTAAGTTGGTAACACCACACAACAATTAAGTTGGAATCACAACAAAACAATTAAGTTGGAAACACCACACAACAATTAAGTTGAAATCACAACACAAGAATTAAGCTGGAAACACCACACAACAATTAAGCTAGAATCACAACACAACAATTAAGCTAGCAAGACCACACAACAATTAAGCTGGAATCACAACACTAGGCTGGCAACACTACTCCCCCTTTCGAGGGATGTCCTTTCAGACTATACCAATCTTATCTCGAAATTTCTCAAACTTTACATGAGATAGAGGTTTGGTCAACACATCAACAAACTGTTCATTCGTGCTAACATATTGGATCTTTATGGCTCCTCTCTGCACCATGTCACAGATGTAATGGTATTAGATCTCTATGTGTTTTGACTTGTCATGGAAAACAGGGTTCTCTATCATCTTTATACAACTTTGCTTATCACATAGCATCATGGTTTCTTCCATCTCTAGTTCGAATAGACTTGTCAACAACTTAAGAAGCCATATGGATGCACAACTGGAAGAACACACAGTAATGTATTCTTATTCTGTTGTACTGAGAGTACTTCTTAATTGCTTCCTACTCTTCCATGAGATCATGGTTGATCCCAAACTAAAACAACATCTTGAAGTGCTCTTCCTGTCAGAGACACTTCCAGGCCAATCTAAATCAGTGTACCCACTCGGTCTGAAGTCATGATCTCCATCATAACTGAGACCACAATCTAATGTACCCTTAAGGTACCTCATCACATGTTTTGCAACAACTGGGTGAACATGTCTGGGTTCTACCAGAAACTAATTCAAAGTGTTTATGGAAAAAGAGATATCTAGTCTGGTGTTCATCAGATACATCAGTGATCCAATGATCTGTATATATAGCGTGGCATCAATAAATTCTGACGAAGTGTCGATCGGAAGCTTCAACTTTGTTTCCATGGGTTTATTCATGGACTTGCACTCCAACATGTCAAATCTCTTCAGGATTTCAACTTCATACTTCCATTGGTTAAGGAAGATTCTCTTTGGGCTCTTCCATAGCTCAAGACCTAAGAAATAATGCATTAGGCCAAGGTATTTCATCTCAAATTTTGGAGCAAGCTTCTTTTTACATTCGGTGATGAGATTTTCTTCTCCAGTTAAGAATAAGTCATCCACATACAACAACAATATCACTGACTCATCATCCATAACCTTGAAGTAGAGGTTAGAATCATCTTTACTCTTGGTAAATACCAATCTCGTCAGAAAACTATCTATCCTTCCATACCAAGCTATAGGAGCTTGCTTCAACCCATACAAAGCCTTTTTCAACTTGCACACATAAGTCTTCTTCTCTTCAACTTTAAATCCTTGAGGTTTTTCTATATACAGTTTTTATTCGATGACATCATTTAGGAAAGTTGTCTTTACATCCATCTGTTGTAACTTCCACTTCATATTAGTTGCAACGGCTATGATGGTTCTGATCGAAGTGTATCTAGCTACAGGAGCGAATGTATCTTCATAGTCAATGCTTTCTTTTTGATAAAAGCCACAAGCAACAAACCTTTCTTTATACTTCTCAATACTTCCATGAGCAACAAGTTTTATTTTGAAAATCCATTTGGAAGATACCACATCCTTGCTCTTCGGTATGGGAACTATTTCCCATACACCATTCTTTATTATGGATTGGTATTCTTCTGTCGTGGCATCTACCCATTATTTCTTTTGAATGTCTTCTTCAAATAAGGTCGGCTCCTTCTCTAGGAGATCACACATCAAATCCACATAACTGGAGAATGGATTAGGTCTCTTCACTTGTCTTGTGGTTCCTTCGGGAACACCATACTTCTCTCCATATTGAATAAGATCCCTAGCCCAAGAAGTCATTCTCGTATGGGGGATCGTCATCTGAGGAGATTATTGAAATTATACTATGTCGTGATCTTCTAGAATTTCCTCATTAGGGGAAGCTATGACTTCCCTCACTGGTTATGCAACTCTGGGAACCTCCCTCACTAATTCTACAACTTTGGGAACCTCCCTCACTGATTCTTAAACTCTGGGAGCTACAGGTTCCTATTCATATACTTCTTTGAGATGGAATCTTCTTTATTTCTTGAGTGTTGCATCTTCATCAAAGGTCACATCCCTGTTGATATTAATATGATGGTGACCTAGTATATAAATCCTGAAGGCCTTGGATACCTCACAGTATCCAACACATATTTTCTTCTTTCTTGAAGGGTCCATTTTGTTTCTCTTCTCTTTCGGAATATGTACAAATATTGGGTAGCCAAATACCCCTTCAAACTTGATCAACGGATTTCTGGACTAGTGCTTCTGGTTTTCTGGTACTTCTGGTACACTGGTACTTCTAGTACTTTTGGTACTTTGGTTTTCTAGTACTTCTAGTACTTTGTGAAAAATAGGGTTTCACTTTCTGGGAGATCTAGCCACTGAAGCATTGCACTGATGATGCCAAAGTGATCCTTTAGGAATGGCACACTTTTCTAGATGGTTTTGGGGCTGAAATTCTTCTTCAATAAAAATCCCTAATTTTCATGTACGACAACAATGACATTTTTATCTTTCTCTTGTGAAAGATGATCTCTTCACCTTATCTTTGATACCATGTTAATGTTTAAGCTATTATTAGGTTTCTTTTCAATTTACTAGATAACCATAGCATAGATAGGATCACTGAGAAATACACAATCACAAGAGACACATCATTTATCCTAGGAAACCCTCATGGGGGAGAAAACCCAACAAAAACTTCCTTAATATAGATAGCCAATACAATGCCAAGAAATAACTCAAACAAATACAGAAATTCCTCTCCCAAGAATGTGTGTCTCTCTCTCTTCTTTCATCTTCAACTGCAGCTCTAAAATTGTGCTCTGATGAACAAGTGAGTGTGTGTCCAAATGAGGTGCTAGCCTCTTTACTTATACACTCTTGCACGTGTGGACGGAGGTGTCTTTTCACTAGCAGGGCCGACTTCTTATTCTGGGTGGTTATAACCACCTTTAATATATTCTAGGGCTGAATTCTCATTCTTCCTATTACAACTAGGGTCTCACAAATCCACAAAAGGATATTTGGTCATTTACAATACCCGACATGATAAATCCACAAAAGGGGATTGATCTAATGAATAATACATCAATAATTATTAGAATATTCTTTGCAGTTACAATATTTCGACATGGATACCATTGCATACCAATGTTATGCATACCATTGTATACGAATGGTATGCATACCATTTATAGTTTAGTTTTATGGTTTTAGTTGTCTTAGTATTTTAGTGGTAGTTGTCTTACAGATTCTCAAGTATGGCATACCATTGGTATGCATACCATTTATAGGTTATTTTTAGGGTTTTAGCTGTCTTCTAGGATTTTAGTGGTAGTTGTATTAGGGATTCTCAAGTATGCATACAATTGAATAACATGGTATTTCAATGGTATGCATATAATAGTATGCATACCATTTATAGGTCATTTTTATAGTTTTAGTTGTCTTAGGGTTTTAGTGGTATTTGTCTTAGGGATTCTCAAGTATGCATACCATGGTATTGCAATGGTATGCATACCATGGTATCACAATGGTATGCATACCATTGCATACTATTGGTATGCATACCATTGGTATGCATACCATTGGTATGCATACAATTTATAGGTTATTTTTAGGGTTTTAGTTGTCTTAGGGTTTTAGTCGTAGTTGTCTTATAGATTATCAAGTATGCATACCATTGGTATTACAATGGTATGCATACCATGGTATCGCAATGGTAGGCATACCATTGAATACCATTGGTATGCATACCATTTATAGGTTATTTTTAGGGTTTTAGTTGTCTTAGGGTTTTAGTGGTAGTTGTCTAATGGATTCTCAAGTATGGAATACCATGGTATTGCAATGGTATGTATACCATGGTATCGGAATGGTAAGGATACCATTGCATACCATTGGTATGCATACCATTTATAGGTTATTTTTAGGGTTTTAGTTTCCTTGGATCTGAAGCAACAGGTTTCAACTAGGAGGGGCCCTCCATTGTCATTTTTTCTACTAGACAACCTTATCTTGGAGTATCTCCAACACTAGGGGTGTGGTCAATGAGGCATAGTGCAATTTTTGTATAGCAGGTTGATTTTCAAGAACATTGTTTCGGGTATTTGTGGTAGTGTAGTCATGTGGTCCTTGTCCAAATAGACTTGTGGGAGCTTACATAACTCTGTTATGCTGCTCGGTTTGGATGGTATGCCCTCAGACCAAATTGGCCACATGTCCCTGAATGGCTTGAAGAGTCGAGTTGCAACTCGCGATAAAACTCAAACTGGGACTCATCTGGGAGAACTGTCAGTTGCATTAGATCTGGAGCGCCATGTTTCAACTGGGGGGGGTTTCCTACTGTCATGTTTTCCACCAGAAAACCGTATCTTGGAGTATCTCCGACACTAGTGTTTTGGTCAATGAGGCATAGTGCAATTTCTGAAGAGGAGGTCGATTTTCAAGAACATCGTTTCAGGTATTTTTGGGTAGTGTAGTCGCGTGGTCCTTGGAAAAATAGGATTTTGGGAGCTTACATAACTCTTTTATACCACTCGGTTTGGATTTTATGTTTCCGAACCAAATTGGCCACATGTCCCTGAATGGCTTGAAGAGGCGAGCTGAAAATCACAATAAAATTCAAACCAACACTCGGATGGGAGAACCGTCATTCGCATTGGATACAGAGAACCGAGTTTCAACTAGGGGGGACCTCTGCTATCATATTTTCCACCATAAAACCATATATTGGAGTATCTCCAGCACTAGGGTTTTGGTCAATGAGGCATAGTGCAATTTTTGAAGAGGAGGTCGATTTTTAAGAACATTGTGTTGGGAATTTGTGGGTAGTGTAGTCATGTGGTCCTTGGAAAAATAGACTTGTGGGAGCTTACAAAACTCCATTATGCCGCTCGGTTTGAATTTTATGCCCCTAGACGAAATTGGCCACTTGTCCTTGAATGACTTGAAGAGGCGATTTGTAACTCATCATGAAACTGAAAATGGGACTCAGATGGGCAAATTGTCAATTGCATTGGATCCAAAGAACCAATTTTAAACTATGGAGGTCTCTCAACTGTCATTTTTTAAACCGGAAAACTGTATGTTGGACTATATCCAACAATAGGGTTTTGGTCAATGAGGCATAGTGAATTTTTTTAAGAGGAGTTTGATTTTCAAGAACACTATGTCGGGAACTTGTGGGTATTATAGTCTCATGGTCCATGGAAAAATAGACTTGTGGGAGCTTATGGAACTCCATTATGTCGCGTGGTTTGAATTTACTGTCCCTAGACCAAATTGGCCACATATCAGTGAATAGATTGAAGAGGCAAGTTGTAACTCATGATAAAACTCAAACCAAGACTCATATGGGAGAATTGTTAGTTCCATTGGACCCATAGCACTAGGTTTCAACTAACGGGGGGGGTCTAGTATCATTTTATCCACCATAAAACCGTCTCTTGGAGTATCTCTGGAACTAGGGTTTTTATTAGTGCTTATTACATATGTTTAGGCAAGGCATGCCAAGGCAAGGAATGTCTAGGCAAGGCATTGAAAGTGATAAGGAAAGTGACGAAAAGGCATGGCATGGAAAGTGATAAGTCAGGTAAAGTGAAGGAAAGGTAACTGAAGGAAGGGAAAGGCAAGGCAAGGCAAGTGAAGGAAAGGAATGGAATGTGAAGGAAAGACATGGCAAGGACTATGAAGGCAAGGAAATCCATGTTAAGTGAATGCAAGGAAAGGAAAAACAAGGAATGGAAAGGAAAGTGAAGGAAAGGCATGGAAAGGAAAGTGAGGGAAAGTGAATTCAAGGCATGGAAAGTGAAGGAAAGGCATGGAATTAAAGTGAAGGAAAGGTAAGGAAAGGCAAGGAAAGTGAAGGCAAGGAAAGGAAAGGAAATGAAAGTGAAAGCAAAGCATGGCAAGGCAAGTGAAGGAAAGGCATGAAAAAGAAAGTGAAGGAAAGGAAAGACATGACAAGTGAAGGAAAGGAAAGTCAAGTGAAGGCACGACATGACAAGGAAAGTGAAGGAAAGGCAAGGCATGACAAGTGAAGGCAAGTCAAGGTAAGGAAAGTGAACGGAAGGAAAGACAAGGAAAGGAAAGGAAAGGCATGGAAAGTGAAGGCAAGGCATGGAAAGGAATGTGAAGGTAAGACAAGCGAAGGCATGAGAAGGAAAGGAAAGGCAAGGCATGGAAAAGCAAGGAATGCCATGGGTATGTTTTAAGGAAGGGTATATTTTAAAAGCATTACAAATATCTTACCTACAGTCAAAATGAAGCCAAAATTATTCGTTTTAGATACCTAGATGGTCATTCAAGTAAACCATCAGGATCACCTCTAATACATATAGTTTCCATTGACTTCTCGTGCTCATATTAAGGCAAGAAGTATCATACCTTTGATGATTTCGTACTTGGAATTGTTTGTAGTTGGAGGTTTGTACCAATAACCAAGTTTCTAAAGTGGTATACAGCTTGACTTTGTTTATAATATTGAAAGACATAACCACCTTTCTTTCGTGTTGTTTCATCATGTGTCAGATATTCGCCTTTAATAACCATCGACCCTATCATAAATTCAATGCCTTGGGAGTCTATCACTGAGCGCATGATGGTCTTCTTTCCCTCTAAGCATCGTGCCAACCAATAATCAGTTCCCCATTCATTATATCTTGGGGAAACCACTGTGTATATGTGCCCTGCAAAAAATGGAGTGTCAAAATGTGAGTCCACTAAATGACCAAAGAATGACACATTCATTCAAGTTATTCAAAATTTAATAGAAGGATTCAACAAACCTGGCAGTACAAGATCTCAAACATAATCATAATCTACTGAAATAATTGATTGGTCCTCCTCCAATTGGGATAATTCCATAGTTAAATGTTGTCCAATGGGGAGTGATACACAATCTCATCTATCAACCCAATCTTTCAATTCAAAATAATCCCATTCATTACTACTACATGGGCCACAAAAGCAAGAGAGTTTTCTCATCCATATTTCAACTATTTCAGTGTATGATGTTCTAACTGAGTGGAATCCATGAGTATCATGCATTGTTTTGCATTCATACCACTATGATCAATCTACATTGACCACCTCCCAAAAATATCTATGTACATGTCCTTTCTTGTGTGATTGGTCTTCATGGGTTCCTTTTCCCTCTCCCATTACTAAACAACACCATTCAACAATGGATTTTTCATCTCGAATGAGGGAAGTAGTAGTGAAATTCATTTCTTTCCTACGTAATGCTCTTTTTATGTATTCCCCTACTCGATCATGCTCCCCTTTACCGTGCCTGGACTAAAAATAGTTCCAAATGTGTGGTACCTTTATTTTTTCTTGAAACATACAAAACCATTGAAATACACAAGAATTTGTAACTAACCTGCACAACCATCCTACCAAATCCAATGTTGATCCATGTGTATGTTCTTCTCTTTAAGGTGGCTGTAGAAAAACTGAAAGCATTGCTGTACATAGGCCAAGTCATGGCACCTATCATCACTTATGTATAAGTGATACTCTTTCAATATAACTCTCTTTTTTTCATTACTATATGGTCCATGCCTGTATGTGATATGTACCATTATGCTGACCTTCTCTAAGTGATAATATTGGCTTTGAATCTCATTTTACATTTGAAGGGTGTATTTATCTAAAAAATCAACCACTAATAACACATTACTAATAGGAAATGTATCTCTACATATTCTAATATGTTCCTTTTGCCATCGAGCCACATTGACATGATGAACATAATGTCATGTCTTTTTGACTAAGTCCTTCATGAAGTCACAAAATCGTACTTGGGAAGTAACAATTGTATCTCTTTTCTTTCCTATCCTCCATAAATATCATATGTCACATATTTAGATCTTTGCAAGGAAACCTCCTTCCTTCCTCTAAGCATGCATTTTTATCAAATGTAAAACTCTCTGGCCTTGTATAGAAGATGTTGTGAATAAAGTCTCTAGATGACGATGGTGGCAATACAACTGGGCATTCCTACAAAAGGGTGTTGTGCAAAACAAAATATATATATATATATATATATATATATATAGATGTGTGTGTGTGTGTGTGTCATAATAATAACCATACTCAATGTGATATATATTACAACATGTGTTATGAATTGTGTTTATTCGAACATACCAAGTATTGCATTTATGGAAATATCTTTGGCCTAATTTAAGTGCATTATGTACTATTTTGAATCCCTCATAACATTATGTCTGTGTAATGTAAACATAGTTTTTAATATGGGGTTCACGCTCCCTAGTTCCCCTTCTCAATTTTAGTACATATCTTTGGTTGGAAGAGGGCCTTATGTTATCATGTTATAAATCCTGAACTAGTCCCTTAACCCCTCCAATTAACTTCATTTCAGATCGAGGTATCCTTCCAGTGAAGGCCCAAAAATATTTTGGGGCACCTGTGTTGAGGCTATCTCATCTATGAGAATACTTTCTAAGGGTTTTGACATTGCATTTCAATAGGTGAGAGTTTTGTTGTAGAAAATGATGTTTTCTTGTAATCTTGCTAACAATTGACTGGGACAAGACACATCGGGCTACATTGTGGTATTTAGAATGAGACTTCTTACCAATTCTTTGAAAATAATATACAAGGTTTTGTACTATATGATGACTTGTTTCTACACTTTTCACTGTTTTAATGCCTAAAATTCTCCTAACAACAATCAAACTTCTAAATTTTAACAAACATAAAAATAATTGACATTTAGCAACATCAGATTTTGGTTCAAAATATTATTGAATGATTTTATACAAGTGATAACAAATAGTACAATTAGGTAACTTGCGTTCAAGTGATTCTAGACCAACTTCACTGACCTGCATGTCTCTAGGAGTTCTTCGTCATGTAGTGCTCAATATAGGTAGGGACAATGAACCCATATTTTGGGACTCTTGACCTCCCTATTGTGGAGTTAACAATGTTGCAGTTATTCCACCTTCAATTATTGATGGATCAACTGTGGGAGGAGAGTGCACATTTTACTTTCCAACAAGAGATTTTACCAAAGGAGCTTCTTCATCGCAATGTTGTAAACCAATTGCTTCTCTAATTTCATGCATTGTGTAATCAACTCCAAGAAAATCCTCCATCATTTGTCCATCCACAAAAATTTATCTTGATGAGATATTTTTTGGATTTCTCTCTAATGAAATCTTACGCTTTGCTTTTGGTGATGGAGGAGAAACATTAGCATCATATATTGCACTAGAAATTGGATTTTCCTCATGTTAAAGCCTACACTTTGACATACATAACTTTGTTTTTTCTCTTTCTTCTTCTACCTTTTTAATTGGTTTATTTTTTCTAGATGACTTTCTTTATTGAATCCGATGGTTCCCCATGTTTAAAGATAATAGTTGGCTTCTAAACACCCACCATAATTTGTTCTTTGTATTATGTAATAAGGCACAACCAAGTGGAGAAATTTTTTTTGTATTACAAAAGAAGACACATCTAATAATTCCAATTCCAATTCCAACTGCACTTGGAAAAAAAATTCTTCCAATTCCCAAAAGACACAAGAAGATACAAACAACAATTCCAATTGCACTTGGACAAATTTTTCTTCCAAGTCCAATAAGAAACAATGAGATACAAACAACAATTCCAATCGCACTTCCACAAATTTGTTTTCCAATTCCAAGAAGACACAAGAAGACACAAACAACAATTCCAATTGCACTTGGACGAATTTGTCTTCCAATTCCAAGAAGACACAATTACATACAAACAACAATTTCAATTGCACTTGACAAAGTTGTCTTCCAAATTTTCCATTAATGTTCTGGCAATAGCACAAAAGTATTTATGAATCTAACAAGAACACTAAAAAAAGTAAAACATGTATATGTAGGATTTTTTTTTTTGAAGTTGTCGCATTTTTTATCAACCATGAGATAGATGAATTGGGTTGTTCTTGGCTCCAAAAAATTCCCAGCAGGAACATGTACACGCTCCTAGAACACATGCACACTAAAGTGCATGCTTGTTCCTACTGAGCATAAACATTCAGCTCAGTCAAGTCACGAGAGCACGTGCGTTCTCTTAATGCAACAGATATAGAATTTAATATCCACCAAACCTTTTTATGAATAAAATTGTATAAGGGTATGGAGACAAATAATTCCTAAGGGGTTAGGATTGAAAGTGTTTTCTAGGATAGAGAAATGGTTAGAACACCAAAATGTGGTTGATGTGAGTGAAAGGGTTGTACACAAGGTATATGCATAGTGCACTTAGGGCTCAAGTTAAGTTGGGGATAAGGATTGAGAATAAGTTATGCCTAGGCTTAGATGGAGCTGGGAGGGTCTATGTCATTGTCTACATCAAGCTCTAGGTCAACATCTAAATCTATATCTATCTCTATGTGGTGGAATAGGTCACGGTCTACATCAAGATCTAGGTCTGGTGACAAGATATTTGGAGAAATGGAACTTAATGAAATGGACATTATGATTGTTTGGAGGCTTAGAGATTATGACATTGCGGTGAAACCAAATTGAAAGGACCATGGAGGTAGAGAGATAGTGATATTACAATGAATTGTTTGGAGGCCTAGAGTGAGCAGAGAGAGGGAGGGCGATACAATGAGAGTGAGACTAACAATGAGAGAGAGAAATTAGTGGTAGATGTAGGAGAGAAAGAGATGATATATAGCGAGAGGGAGGGGGAGATATATAGGGAGGAGGGGGTAGAGAGAGAATGTGTGAGTGTGAGATGGGGGAAGAGAAATAAAGAGAGGGGAAATAGAAAAGGAGTGTTTGAGTATGTGAGAGGAAGGGAGAGGGAGACAAAGAGAGTGGTTAGAGAGAAATTGAGAGTAAGGGGTGTGACATCCCCCCAAAAATAAAGGAAATAAAAATATTTTTAGAATTTAAATTGCTGGAAATTTATTTCCGTTTTAGTAAATTTGAAATTGGAAATTTCTTTCCATTTATGGCAATTCCGAATTTCAAATTTTATAATTGTAATAAATGATTTTGACTGTTGGGCAGAGATCTGATTTGTCCCAACTAGATATTGGACAATGACACTTGTTAAAAACATAATATTTTATATTGATTGCAAGAAGACAAATGGAACAACCATGTTACAAGTAGCTGACCATGACTCCATGAGTGGGGAACATGTTGGAACTATCCATAGGATGATTTCTACAAGTGACAAATTAGTGATTTGGCCATTGGAAGCCCCTGAAAATAAAGGATTTAGGAAGCTACGAAAATTCCCAAGGAAGGGAAAAGACCTAGGCAAGTTACAAATAAGCATATGTGAGGAGGCAGGACGCTGCTAAGTATGCCGGGGAAAGAGTCTAGTTTTCTTTTTTGTTTTTCCACTTGCTGTTATGAACACTGGAAGGGTGTGAGGCAAGGAAAAAAGGAAAGAGTCTAGTTTTCTTTTTTGTTTTTCCACTTGCTATTATGAACACTGGAAGGGTGTGAGGCAAGGAAAAGAGGAAATAAACTGAATTGAAGGACTGTGTTGCAGAGGGATTTCCAAGTTCTCCCTTATGGACTCATGGTCAAGCTAGGGGGTGAATCGAGAAAGAAATTGTGGCTATTCGGTTCTACGGTTGGGAGGAACGTGGCTATTCCCTTTGTTTTCTACGCAAGATAGTTCAAATATGTTACTCTAAACTCCATCTGTCTGAATGATTTATTTGTTAGATATATTGTTCATGTGATAGTTATACAGAAAAGAGTTATGGTTTTCTTTTGTGTTACTGATCACATAACTGTTGTAAGTATTTTCCTGTACCTAAATAACTCAATATTATATCTCTATTGGATGAATTAATTGTTGTTTAATGGGATCCTTAATGATGGTATTCATGTCATAACCTAGACAATGGCTATTCGAGAATTCAGTAAATAGATGGTAGAATCTAATTGTAGAATTATTTTATGGAATGTCACTTTAATTTCATAAAAATATATATATTTATAGAATCAAATACCTAATAGTGAACGGAAAGAAGTATTATATGTGTACATACGATTCCAAACTTTAGAAAGAGTTGGGTATGAATATCAATGAACGAACATAGTGTATATAAGTGGATATATATGTTTACAAAATTTTAAACAAAATCGAGCAGGAGTATCAAGGAACAAACAAAATGCATATATATATATATATATATATATATATAGGTTTTCAAAATCTTAATCAGATACACACATCAATGATTGAACAGAGCGAACCTATATATGCGTAAGTGTATCCCAACCATTAGAAGAGAAACACAGAGTCGATATAGGTAACAATGCACGAACAGAGAAATATTTGCATATTTCTATGTTTCAAACTTAGCAAAGAGTCGAACATGTGCCAGTGCTCAAACATAAACTATTACATGCTCACATAAGATCAAACTCTAAACGAAATCCGAATATTTAACAATGAGTGAATATCACTATAAATATTCTTTTATTCCATTCTGTAAATTTCAATCAAGGGGTTGAAACATAAGGGAATAAAAAGAATTACGGGAAATTTAGATCGGTGGAAATTTCCATTATAGAACAACTAGCAAACGATTGCTTCATATTGTATCAGAAAGTTATTTCCAAGAAAAGTCCAGTTAGACAGTTTCGATAACAGAAGACTACGTAGGCTATCATCAACAAGATCTAGTATTAATGGCATGTATGACTAGTAAATTGTTTCGAATACATTGAATCACCGGGGTAATGTACAGAGCGCCAAAGATAAGCCTTTCCCAAAATAGTCATCACAGTAGAACACTACATAAACAAGATTTTCCATGCTTATTATTAAAGAGAATTTTGAGAGCCATTTTATGGAACCCGAGTACCTTTAGCATATTGAATAGAAGCCAGTACCTGCGTCGAGGAGCGGACACCCCTACACTCGGCCATCAAAGGAAGGGCTTAGAAAAATATTAAAATTCAAGTTATAAAATCGAATGGATGAGGTACACAGGGATACCATACTGCTTAACGTAAAACGCCACGACCTCCAGTGGTCATGCCTGGTTGGTAAATCGTGTCCCTGGCCGAGAAAAGTGATGCCTAGAACCTCTGATGGGTACCTCGTAACAAAACAAAGTCCCACCATTAATACAATGATACCCCTCTTCACGCAAAGCTTTAAAAAAAAAAGTGTTGATAGAGAATGTAATATTGTGAATTCAAGAGGATTAATCTTACATAAATAACTTTGCACGAATAGATATTAAGACTCTGAGAAATGACATCATATATATATTGAGATACGAACAATCAAATTGCCTAGAAGTATTCCAGAAATAATTACCAGCAGGCCATCACTGTACTACAAATAGAATACATCAAACATAGGGGAGGACAATATGATAGACCCTTGTGTCTCTCTGCGGCGAATGAATAAAACCCTTCAGTACTACACAGGATTGTTTCTGATAATAGTTGTCATTCTCAGAGTTAAGTAAAAGAGTCGAAGGAAATCCACGGGACACAAACAAAAGGTGCATGACCACGATGTTATAAAGTAAGGACTCTCGGTGTTAACCTCTACCTCGGACTACATTGTAATGACTGGAAAGATCATATAAACTCTGTTTCCTATTACAGAAAGTAATATTTTCTCTTCAACCCACTCATGAACTCTATGTTTCCTTGTTAAAAAAGATGAGGTTAGATAGTTCTATAGGGTCTTACCAGGAAGACGGTGGTTGTTGTTGACTTCACCAACGAGGATCGTAGAGGCGACAATGCTTCCCTGTGCAAATTTGCCTAGTGAAGAACCTTCCCTATGAAAACACAAGAACGAAATGAGACTGCCAAAACCCTAGTTGGACGATCACCACCCTTAACCATTCAGATGTACAAGCCATGTGCTAGGGCTTGGGTGGCGCATCAGGATTGGGAGGAACAGGGGGCGAGGCGTCGGGACTGAGGTCAATTAAATTCCAGGTCAGAGTCTTAACTTCCTATGACATATGCATCTGTCTTCCTTAAATGTGGAAGATACGTAGTTTAAACAACAGTATAACCATGACTGTCCAGTGTACACGATCAATCGTTACACCTCAACTCTCTGAAGTGATCCTCTCGTTACACCAACAGAACGAGGAAGGTAGTTAGTTAGTTACACAGTGATCTAAGCAGGGCGAGTAGGGAACTGTTCATTATGGTGGAAGACTCCAGTCGTATCATAACCAACACGTAACATTAGAGAGAAGCGTGGGGTTACCCACCCTTAGTTTCATCTTTAATAACCATATTCATCCGAGTACGCCCTTAATCCTAATGTAAACTCAACAAGGTAAGAGTATAGGTAATTAATGTCAGAGTTATAATATGGTGCGTGCAAGGTCCACTCCAGCCCGACTCCCTTAATTAGGAGACTGGAAATACAAATCTTTGTGTATGGCAAATAAATTTAAGTATCAACATTTATATAGTATGATATAGGGGTTTTAGGAAAAGGCCCTTTTTGTCTTTGAAACCTCCTCAATGTGTTAAAGTAATATGTTCAAGGGTCATTCCAAGCCAAAGGAGATGTAAACACCCACCTTATGAAAATTTAAAGGATAATGACCCTAGGAATTTTTTTTTTTATGCTAAATTTGAGGTTTATTACAAGGGGGGGGAGAGAAAGTCGGGAGGGGTAGATGTATTAGAGAAAGAGAGAGTGGAGAGATAATGAGAGGTATGTGGAGAGAGAGAGGGACATAGATGATTTTAGGGGCAAAATTTCGCCCATGGGCTAAATTAAAGGGCCTCTAATTTTTTATTGAACAAATTTTTTGTATTAGAGTGATTTTTTTAAACTTATTTTATTAGCCCGTAATTTATTTTAAGGTAAAAATCGTGTACAGGGTTAGCCCATGTTTTTAGGAGGGATAGAGAAAAACAAATTATATTTAGCCCCCGAAATTTGGGGGAACAAGCTTCCATTAGCCAAATTTCGCCCCCGATTTTGTGGTATGGGCAGTAAAATCGAGATTTATGGTTTAATTTCACCCCAGATTTTGTGGTATGGGAAGTGGGCACTAGAACATGGAGATTTTTGGCCCTCCCACATGGTATAAATTATATGGGATCTGAAATGCATTCCCCAGTTTACATCTTCGTTCTTCTGTTACCTCTTATTTCCCCTTTGGGCCTTGAGGTTTACGGGTTTAGTATTTACTCTTGGAATTTCTTCTGGTTGGTAACGGGTTACTACCAGGTTCGGCCCAGGCACCAGTTGGCAGACTGTAATGACCATATTTTGTTAATCCAAGACCCCGCTCGTAGAGGAGGACCCTGCTCGCAGAGGAGGAGTAGGACCACGCTCACAGAGGAGGACTCGCAGAGGAGGCTCTGCGCTAAGGCTCGACCACAGTGGTAGTCTTTTTTCTGTATCTAAAGAATTTAGTATCTAGTGCAATAGAGAAGATTTGATGTTGTCACGTGTCTAACTCTATGGTTGTAGACTAAGCCTGTAAGGAATAACTTAGATTCACTGTCTAAAGTAACACTGTACTAGTAGATGTTAAATGGATTATTCATGTTTGTCAAATAATGGACACTTATTGGGCCCCTGGCAGCATTTTCTTTTAAGAATGTCCCATCTAGGTACAACTTTTTTTATGAATAGCTATGAAAATAAGATAGTTTTGGGGTGGGGTATTTTACTT
>ML779031.1:25796-36284 GCA_009831015.1 Picea engelmannii
TAGGATAGAAATCCATGAGAGATAGTGGGATGGACGAGGATAAATAAAGGGAGGAGGGGGTTAGAGAGAGACTGTGTGAGTGTGAGAGGGGGGAAGAGAAAGAAAGAGAGAGGGTTTGAACAAGGACGATATGGAGAGAGAGTGAGACTAATTCTAAGCAGATAGATAATGAGAGGGAGGGGGAGAGAGGGAGGGAGGAGGGGGTGGAGAGAGAGTGACATTGATTGTGAGAGGAAGGGGGGAGATAGAGGCAACGCTGGTAGAGATATTTAAATAAATTAATGGGGGATAGAAAGTGCATGTGTGAAAATGTGGGAGGAAGAGAGAGGTAGAAAAAGAGGGGACATAGAGAGTGAGACAGTGAGAGTATGGGGGTAGAGAGTGAGAGTATGGGAACTCTATGTCATGGTTTATGTCAATATCAAGGTCAATTTCTAACTCTAGATCTAGCTCTATGTCATGGCATAGGTCATGGGGGGAGATAGTGAGAGTGACAGAGTTAGAGGAAGAGCATAAACATAAGGGGGGTATAGATCTAGGGGTTCATAGGTCATAGTCATGTTCATATAAGTACTCTTATAAGTAAGAGGGAAAGTATTGAGGTAGAGAGAGGTAGACAAAGGATGGAGGTAGAGAGTGAGTGCGTTAAAGTGTGGGAAGAAGAAAGAGGAAGACATAGAGGGGGGATATAAAATGTGTGTGTGTGAGTGTGGGAGGGAGACAAAGGAAGACATAGAGGGGGAATAGAAAGTGTTTGTGTGAGAGTGTGAGAGGGAGAGAGAGGAATACAAAGAGGGTAGGTAGAGAGTGAGTTTGTTAGTGTGTGGGAGGGAGAGAGAGGAAGACATGCAGGGGCATAAAAATTGTGTGTGGGAGGGAGAGAGATAATGGAATAGTAAGGAAATAGAGAGAGTGAGAGGGAGAAAGAAGAAAATAAAGAAGTGGGTAGAGAGAGAGGTGAATGTAGGAGAGAGGGGTAGATGTAGGAGAGATAGAGGAGAGATAGTGGCACTACTGGGGAGAGAGACAGGCATGAGGGGGAGAAAGAGAGTGTGTATGAGAGTGTGAGAGGGGGAGAGAGAAAGACAAAGAGGAGCATTCATGCATTCTTGTAGCATGTGCCCGCTCCTAGAGCACATGTGTGATCCTATAGTGTGTTCACACTTATTTGAATTCAATTTTTTTAGGTGGGATTGACAAGGTGTATGCTGACTAGGTTGGCTCATACTTAGGTTCAGGATGGAAAACCTAGTGGTTTGGTCTGCAAATTCATAAAAAACTCCATTTTTTTTAGTACCCCTCTATATATTTGTCTTTGATGTTATTTTTATGTAAGCTACACAATTCATTTGTTGACTAAATTATAGACATAGATCGAGTCGGCTATGTAGATTTCAAATATATAATTTTTTTTTAATTATTATTGTTTACTATTTTCAATCTATTTTTGTCTTCACATGTATCAAAAACCTATAATACATACCTCTATTATTTATTCTATAACTTTTTCTCAGTTTAATCCTTACTCAAATGAGTCATATAAAACACAAAATCAGACTGATACCTACGATCTATTTTTTTTTTTTTTTATCATTTTAAGACCCTTTTAGCCTACACGGACAAAAGACATGGTAATTTCAGGCATATGTTGACTTTGATAATTTTATATTTTAAAAAAATATAAAATTAATATTAAAAATTTCCAATAATTACATGGCACAACAAAAATGGATTCTATAAAAGTATACAAGTTTTTGGAACGAAATTCCATCGTTAATACACTCAACACCTGCACAAACGAAAACATATACCTTATATTTTGTTGGAAAAATAATATACAACTTTTAGAAAAATTAAATTTGACCTAGTTATTCACAATGTATATAAATAAAAGTTGTGTATTCGGAAAGATAATTCAATGTTCTACATTTCATCTTCTTACACCATATTCAAATCCATTGTAAAGCACCTTGAATATTCCCTCCAAGTTAATAGATTGATGTTTTCCAGGTTTGCATTGCCACTAACACGTCATGATAGATCATCATTAGCTGGCACTCACCCTTAAGTAGTAGAGATGTGTGATACCTAATTAGAATTTGAAGAAATAATCAAGTGATATGCCTTGTACATCCCAATTGTACCACCTCGTTATATCCTATGCTTACAATGTGGAAAGTGCACGCCATTGAAGGAATTTGAATGAATTCGATCTCTCTTAATCTTAGAGGTTTATAAATGTTTTATCGTAAAATATTTATATATATGTATATTTGTGTGAATCACTGAGTTAAGTTTAAAAAAATTATGTTTAAGAATTATATTGGATTATGAATCTAAACCAATGGGTGCAAGATTTAATCAAATATCATGTTCCACATCAAATGCAATGTAAGCAAGCAAGGTCATGATTTAATGCAATATAATTTGTTTCACACAGATGTTTTCCAATGCTCTCTCATGAATGTTTGACACAGATGCTTTACAATGCTTTATCATCAATTCAATTTCAATTTCAACTGATAAAGGGTTGCAATATTGAATGGTTAAATGCATACTAGATGATATGTGCACCTAAAACCCGTCACTCAAAATCAATTAAGAAATCAACTCCAATTATCTATGTCTCTCAGGATTATAGTGTAGAATTAGTTATTGGAGTGACTCTGATGAAATCAAGAAAATAAAATTGTTGTACAATGTGCACAGGAGAAGAATACTCTATATATAGTAAAATGTGAAATTTCGTAACAAATAAATCCTAGTATATGTTTTACACAATGTGTAAAAGTTTCCTACCATTGATCATTACCCTGTCCACTTAAAACATGATGCCAACATGTAAAAGTTTTTTGTTTTCTATGATTGTCTTGTCCACCTATTCATACGATGACAAATGAACCCTACATTATATGCTAATGGTCTTGTTCATTTGGAAACCTAAATCCTACAATCCTAGCTTTTGTTTGTGAAATGTTTAAATGTTGATAGGATTGTTTCTGTGCAGAAAATGTGTTTAGGAATTTTACATAATGATGACTCAACTTAATATTTTGATATCAATGGGTATATTACAAGAGATAATGATAATGTAAATAGACAATGATACTAATAATAGTACTCTAGAATTAAAAACCTGCTAATTGAAATAGAAAGGAAGTAAGATCACTCGAAAGGGTATTTCGAGTTATGTTTCTATGGGAAATGTAGTTTTTTAGGATCATACTATCAACCGTGTGCAATATTTGGAATTATTTTATTTCTAGACTGACACACTTGACAATCTGATCCCTAACGCTCCTCGTCCATCGAATGATCCAACAAAACCAACTATGGAACCAAGTTCCATTTCAAACACCACAACTACTTCTTCTCCTACTCAAACCTCTCAGGTGAATGCAGTCCAATCAACTTCATCTTTGCTACCAAGAGGTAATATGAAAAATAAGGATAAATCCAAGAAATTTTCTAATGCGAAGGATAATATAAAGACTATTGATACTCAACCAAGTAGGAAGGTTAAGTTTCCTTGCATGATCTGTGAGGAAGACCACTACATGAAATATTGTGCTCATCATGAGGTTGTCGCTAATTTTTTTAAGTATACCTCCCAACTGGTTCAACAACAAAATTTGGTTGAAAAAAATCCCACCCCTCCACAAGGGGGAAACACAGGTCATTCTCACCATGGGGTGCTTCTGCAAGCACCTATGAAGTGTACTTGTTTAAGGCGATTAATGTCACGACTCAAGTGAATTCCTATGACACTCCTCCAAGTGATTAGACTAAAGGAAATGCTATCAATCATCCCTCTAGTTCCACTCCTCCATCTTCCAAGCCTCTTCATATTGAGAAGACAATTTTTGGCGTTGTATTGTGTCTTCCCAAGATAATCATTCAAAAGGATACATTTAATATCAATTCCTATGCTACACAAAACTACAATAGTGTTGAATATTTTTCATAAGTGGCTTGTGCGATGTCATCCCTTGAAGTTATACAACACTTCCCAAGTCTCGTAGAACCCTATTGTCAGCCACTGGAGCCATGGATCCCAAGGAGTTGAATCTGATTATGTTTAATATGGAATATTCTAAGGAGAGGCTTTCCCATCGCTTAACTCTCCAAATTCAACTTTTTTTTGGTGGAAAGAACATTCGTCGCATATTTTTGGATGAGGGAGCCTCCAAATGTGTCATTTCTTTGTCTTGTTCGAGATCAGTTGGCTCTCCTACACTTATCTAGTCTCCTACCAGCTTGAGATCATTTCATGGATGTGGTTTCCAATCTCGTGTACTCTTGCAATCTTCTGTTGTTACATTGAAGGGTACACAAATTTCGGTTGATATTGAAGTGGTTGACGCAACTATGGATTATAATTTGTTACTTGGTCATAGTTGTTTATGTGCAATGACTTCCATCACATCTTCAGTGTTTTGTATCTTACAATTTCCCCATCAAGGAACAATTATCACTGTTGACCAACTTCAATTTACACCTCTATATGTCCATAGTGCCACAGTCAATAATGTCCCTTTTCTAGGACATAATGTTCTTGAGAGTGCAGGTGTAGCTATCTTTAAGGATTCCTCACTCATGTGGGTTTTTCCTTTTCCTACTCTGTTCTCCACACTGGTTTCCATGTTAAACATAATTTCAACTTAGGTGCGACAATCCTTAGAATTATTTGATCCTTTGGTAGTACCTGGTCTGAATGACCATAGTTATTTTCCTGTGTCAATCTCATTAAAAAATGAAAAAAATTCTATCATAGTTCATTGTCTCTCTCAATATCATTAAAAAATGAAATAGACCCTCCTCCATTAGAATCAAGTCTCCCTCTAGATCAAGTACTTGAACCTTCGTTTCCTCTTCCTAGTGAAAATGTTCCTATTAGTAACCAGATGCCTAAATGAGGAAAGAAGAAGAGTCGTTGGAGAAAACGACACTTGGGGGGAAGGTCTCCATCCCCTGGACATCATACTAGAGAGAAACCACTATCTTCTATCATGAAAGTTGGGGGAAAACTACCTATAGAGAGACACGCTACTAGGAGTGATCCTCATTTGAGGGTCATTCTCATTGTAACGTAGTAGTATTTTATGGAACGAGCTTAGTATTTTTTCTTTATCATGGATTTTAATACATAAGAATAGGTTATTGAGTACACTTTTATCTCTTTTTCGTTCTCGTAAGAGCTATACTAAAAAATAACTCTTTGGAGTTCCCTTTAACCTCTTTTTAGACTCCCTAAACATGAAAATAGTTTCAAGTGATATTGCTTCCTTTCACACTCATTAAAAGGTTTTAAATGGTGTCTTTCGAGTGGTAGTTTATCTCTTTTTCATCCTCGTGAGAATAATTATGAAAAATGACTAATCTAATCAAGAATGTTTAGAAGAGTTATCCCATGTATTGTTTTCACTTTTTTTGGGCTTGGGAGACTAAATTTACAAAAAAATCATTCATGGAGTCATCTTTAAGTTCTTTTCAGACTCTCTAAACATGAAAAAACATTGATTTTACCTTCTTTAGGATCATAAAACTATGCATCAGAGGACCTATGTGAGTCCAATCTCTAGGACCCATATGGGATCAAACCCCTCCTTCTTGAGGT
This sequence comes from Picea engelmannii, assembly GCA_009831015.1. Lineage (NCBI taxonomy): Eukaryota > Viridiplantae > Streptophyta > Pinopsida > Pinales > Pinaceae > Picea > Picea engelmannii. Next base: position 31,414 of record ML779031.1, read on the forward strand.
TTTTTAAACATGTGATGAGGGACTCATCCAAAGGATGAGATATACCAAGCATTTTTTATCCTCCTCAAGATCGTTAAAAAAATAAAGAGATACTCATCTATTTGGATGGGGGGAAATTGAAGGAAGTGGGTCATATATTTTGGAATCCTTTATGGAAGTTATTTTTTCCCTTGAACATGGCACATACTTTCATCTCATCTTGTAGTTGGGTAATCCATTTTCCTCTGAGTTATATGAATTCCATTTGTGTCCATAATTTTTCATCCAGACAAAGAGTTCTCTTATTTCCATCACATTATGCTCTTGGTACTTGTAGAGTCAATGTTTCTAAGCCATTTTTCATGCCTCATCATGTTCAAGGGACATTTCACTTCAAACCATCCATTTGCAGTATTACCAGTTTCCATTTCCTTTTTTGGTCCAACCTCATTTGATTCACCTTCTCACATTAATTTCTTGTGTCAGTTTTATGTTGATGATAGGGGATACATCAAGGCCCTCCTTCGACAAGTCTGTTCATGTCGACTTCATCACATTAGATGAGAATTAGACTTAGAAACTAGTTAGTACCTTGGGACCTACATGCCTTAATGGTAGGCCTCCTCTCTTTTTATCGTGGGTTTACTTCAATGACCCTCGATCGATCAATTCCATGAATGTTCAACCTCATCTTATTTATTCCCATTCATTGGAATGTACTAGGGTACCTTAGGATTCATTTTCATCATCAGTGATTTCCCTCACACTTGTTAATGGTTTACCTCAATGGTCGGTAATCAAGTGGTTTCTACCATGTTCAACATAAAATCATCTATTCGCGTGGCTATATTCGTGAAACATCAGGATTTGGATGAAGACCCATGTTTGGGCGTTCACTTTGTTATGTGATTTTCCCAGGAGGTGATGCAGATCATTTGAGCATGCAAAATATTTCAGTACAATCACCATGTTGGAAATCTTACTGATAAATATATTATCACATAGATCCACATCATATTGATCCATGGCTATTTTTTGTCATCTCATAGCTCCATTATGTATTTTTTGTGGCTGTGATCAATTCTTGTCATGTAGGTATGGATCCACATTGTATCTTTGATGGCCATATCCTTAGTTATTATTTTCATGGATCTACAGTGTATTGGCCAACAACCATGCTTTGAGTCATGTCATATTCCAAGCATAGGTATGTTTGCCTCATAAATGGAACATATATTAATATTGTTTGATGATTGTTTGTAGCTTCTGCCAGTTTCTCCCACTCCAAAAACCTTGCATTGAAGAATTTGTAAAGTGTTTTTTCCTTAAGTTTCTCTTTTGATGTCACGCTTTAGGGGGAATATGTTACACATCAAAATGTCACATTTGTGTTTCTCACCCTAAGTGTCGCAAGTGTAAAAACGTGGCATATGCACCTCAGTAAGTGTCATATGCAATTTCACAAGTGTCGTATGAACCTTGCGTAGAATCACATTCACTTTTTTGAGTGTAACAACCACTTGATGCAATGAAAATAGTTTTCCATGACCCCTCAGTCAAATTGGAGGAAGAAAACCATCATTTCAAGGTTAAAACACACCTTTTTCTTGGAAAAATTGACCTTTTTTTGGGAATTTATGAAGGGTGGAGCCCCCCTGGCCATGTTGGGGGAGGGACATGCTGACCCCTATGACATGCCAGAGGATAAATACTATTAGGATGGCTCCATGTTTATCACTCTGGGGGAGCGTCAATCTTGTTAGAGGGAAAAAGGGGATCCTCCACCTTATTCTATAGGATAGCTCTCTCGGGATGGGGTTGGTTATGTTTGACCCACATTATATGGCTTCACCTTAGGATCTGATCCAAACCTTAAGAATCCATATCCTCAGCCATATCCTTAATTTTTTCATGGTGGTCGTGCCTCTCAAGACTATATATTGAAGGTATTTCCAAGGTGAAGGGGGAGGTATTTAGTCAGAGAATCATCACTTTGATCTTGGTATATTCATGCAAGGGATGGATGAAGAGAGCTTGGAGAGGCTTTTACATCATCAATCATGGTTTGTGAGTATTCTCTTTTTGGTTCTAATTGAATATACTTTTCCTACTTCCTTGAAGCTTGTGTATTCTTGCATATGCTTATCTGTTGTTGCTTTAATATTCGTAGATGAATTTGTTTTACCTAGTCAACTAGAGTAGGAGATAATCATTTCTCTTTGCTTCACATTGCACGCATCAAGTTGTGTCAAAGATATTAATTTCCATGTGTAGTGTTTCTGTCTTGGTATAGGGGTCTAGTAATCCAAGGGAAGTTTCACATGTCCACAGGGGAAACATTATGTAACAGTGGGTGGGAAAACTGAGAAGAAGGGTCACAAGTGATAGGTACCATGTTGATCAAAGATAATATGGTAATCCAATGGTATAGGTTCCACATAAGGGTATTAGGAAAGTGGTCGGGTCCACTAAAACAAATTGTGTTAAAAATGATATATACCATGATAAACATGGTGAAGAGAGGAATCCAATGGGATAGGCACCAAATAAGTGTGTTCGCAGGACCAATATACCCTTTTTTTTTAACTCCTACACAATTGTACTCCAATATGAATAGTACTTTAGTGTCAGAATTCCCAAATTCTTAATAGGGAAAAAGAAGTGTCAAAATGACCAAATTATGAATAAACGAAATCTTGTATATTCCCTTTTTTTGTTGTTTTTGTCCCAAGGGTTAGGGTTTTTTAGGGTTTCTATAGAAAATGCTTTTCCCTATGCTATATCTCTATTAAATACATGTAAGATTGAAAAATAGTACTCAACCCAATATGTCATGGAACCAACTAAGGAGGGCAGACTGTACCCTTAGTCGTACTACCTGATTACGCAAGTACTAGAGAGTATCTTCATGAGCAGAGCAACGCTCTACTACAATAATTATCAATACAAACCTTATCAAAACCTCGACTCCTATTTATACCAAATATATCTAGCCAAAAGAGAAATCTAGAGGAATATCCTTCTATAATAAGAAGATTCTATTAGGTCTTCTTACATTTCACTTATTCTTCCTTATTACTAGGCCTTATTAATATAATCCTTTATTACATGGAAAATATATTACACTACCTACGTGAAGGGTTAGGGAGGTTAGGTCCCTAACAACTTTTAAGTTTTTGTAGACTCAAAGGGAGCCCAACCTTAGAGGGATTCAGTCAACTCAGAGAGAGTCCAACTTTAGTGGAAGCCACCATGCTCAGAGGGAGAGTTAGTGATTTAGATGGAGTCTACCTCCAAGCCCATATAGAAGAGAGGCATATTCCAAGACTATCAGGTAGGTTTCATGGGTTGAGGAGGCCATATAGGAGGGTCATAGGTAGGAGGCTTCTAGGATTAGGATGTCTTCCAGAATGGGATCATGCCAGACAATAGGATTTACCTCAGTGACCAAGGATGAAACTAGTTAGGAGGACTTGAGAGAAGTATTTTCTATAGTGAGAGATGGAGAATATAATTAGGTGGATTGGAGAGAAGTTGTGTTAGAGGATCTAGTGTGGGAGACAAAGGTACTTATAGGTGATTGTGGAGTGTGGTGAGAATACCTCCTTAGCTAAGAGGGAATGTTTATTTTTTTATCTTCAGGCATGTATTCTCACATGACCCTATGTGTTGGATGTGGGAATCATCTCAATAACCACATCAAACTTTAGTTTTGGTGAACATTATCTGGGAATGAAGCTGGGGATTCATGGGTTTTGTGATGGGATTTGTGGGCTTGTGTAGGGACTTCACTGCAACATACAAATCCCAATTTGATGTTGACTTGTGGAGTGGCTTCTATGGTGACCCCTAAGAATTATATATAAAGGAGAGAGGTCATTGTGACATCTTATATGGTGTCATAGTGTGGTGACATGATGAATTTGGCATAAGTGAGTGTGCACTTGTGCCAAGGAGGATTGGTGATCTCAGTAAAGGAAATTTTTGTAATGGAGGAAAATCTGGGCTATGAGAAAGAAAACCATATAAATGAAGAACGTAACACATGTGGGGAGAGTTTTTCATACATATACGCATGCCACAAATGTGACAAAAAATTTACATATGTAGGTCACAGGTGTGACAAATCACATATATATGCAAGTCATAGGTGTGGTGAATTGTGTATATACATAGGTCACAGGTGTGATAAATTACATATATACATAAGTCACAAGTGGGACAAATCATGTATATACACGATTTGTAGAAGGGTGAACTGCATATATACATGGGTTTCCGATAAGGTGAATCACGTATAGTATTTCTGGGCAAGAGCATGTTTGTATAGGTTGACAAGTGACATCAACAGGGCATACATGCAGTTTGCTATAGATTTTTGGGAAGAGTATATTTCCATAGGTATTGGTGAGGTTTGGTTTTTTTATTTGTATGGTTATTGCAGAGATAAGTTGTTCTAAATTTTAGTGTCTTTGGTGGGAAAATTTGTCCTCATATTTTGGTTATATTGTATTGGTTGGGAGGGATGGTTCTTCCCTCAGGTTTTCTGATGTTAACAAGATTAAAATGAAATAGTGTTTCATGTGTATTGATGATTTATTTACGATCTTTATGTTTTTTCTATATATGTTTATAGGCAACAGTTTCAGTGTAAATTTGTTTAGCAATACTAGCTAGGGTTTCACTATTAGATCACTAGGAAGCAATTTTCATATATGAAATTAGTCACATTGTTTTTCATGTAAAAAATGACACACTATCCACCCCCTATTCCTCTCTACATCCCTCTACATCCTACCTCCATATATTTCTCTCATGTATCCCTCTCTCCTACACTCCCTAGCCCCCTATACCACTCTCTCTCCCCCTCTATCAATATCTCTCTTAATATG
>ML779031.1:53585-75454 GCA_009831015.1 Picea engelmannii
AATGTTACAATGATACACGGGAGGGTGTCTATACTCCGTTTTCCCTCTTGAAAGCTAAAACTGTCTAATCTACAGTTAATTCCTATCTAACAGCATTAATTCACATAAATGCCTTCCTATCTACCAATACAATACAACTGCGCTTGGCTTTGAATGCCTCATCCAAACGACGGCACAACAATCTCCAAAGCATTTCAAAATGTGTGTGCTGGCACTGTCCAGCTGTAGGTTCTTTCTCCGTGCGCGCGGGCTCGCTTGATGACGTGTAGATGCTCCTGCATCAATTGACCTCTTCCTCAAGGTCCATTTACATCACATATTCACATTTATGAGTTTGCCATAGTTCTTGGCCAGTCCAGTCATATTTACAAGATGGGGGAAACAGGGTGTTACAATTCCCTCCCCCTTAAAAAGGAACATCATCCTCGATGTTCTTATCTACTAACGTGAATTGCATGTACAGAAGTAAACAAAATCGGATATGCCTGTCTCATGGCATCCTCCATTTCCCATGTAGCCTCATTTGGACCAAAATGTTTCCATTGCACCTTGACCTGTGCAATGGTTCTGTTCCGGAGCGGGGTTTCCTTTCTGTCCAGTATGCATTGGGGTTCTGGTAGAAATTATCCCTCCGGTTCCACCTGGATCACAGACCAGTCCATTATATGATTAGCATCATGTACATATTTCTTCAATAATGAAACATGGAAAACATTATGTGCTTTTACTGTGGGAGGAAGTGCTAGCCGATAGGCTACAAGTCCCACTCTTTCTAGAACCTCAAAGGGTCCACAATATCGGGGTGCCAATTTGGCACAAGCTCCCATTTTCAGGGAACTCCTTCTGGGCTTAATTCTGAGATATACATGGTCTCCCATTTTGAACTCTCTTGGAGTTCTCTTTTGGTTAGCATAACTTTTCTGTCGGTTCTGGGCGATTTTTAGATTTTGTTTTATCTGAGCTACTTGCTATTCCATTGCTTTCAGCATGTCGGGTCCAAAAGAGATCCTATTTACAGGATTACTCCAGCTGACTGGAGTATTACAATGTCTACCGTAGAGGACCTCAAAGGGACTCATCTTTAAGGATGCTTGGTAGCCGTTGTTGTAGGAAAATTCTACCAATGGCAGGTAGTCTTCCCATTTCCTGGGTTGATGCATTACATGCATCCTTAACATATCCTCTAATATCTGATTTAATCTTTCTATCTGTCCATTGGTTTGAGGGTGATAGGCGGTGCTAAATAGAAATTTAGTCTCTAATCCCGCCATCAGTGACTTCCAAAATTTGGAAGTAAATTTTGTGTCTCTGTCAGATATTATCTCCCTCGGCATATCGTGTAGTTGGAATACCTCTTTCATGAATATTTGGATGATATCTATCACCCTGCAGGTCGATTTGATGGGGATGAAATGAGAATACTTGCTCAGTTTATCCACCACTACCATAATGGCATCATTCTGTTTGGTCGAAGTTGGTAATCCAGTGATAAAATCCATGGAGATGGTTTCCCATTTCCATTCTGGGATGGGTAAAGGGTGTAGTAGTCCTGCTGGGTGTCGATGTTTTGTGTTAACCTGTTGGCACTCTATGCATTGGGCCAAATATTTGGCTATGTCCTTCTTCAATCCAGGCCAATAAAATTGTTTTCGGGTGGCAGTGATCATTTTCTGGTATCCTGGATGACCAGTGTAGGGTCTTTTATGTAGTTCATCCATGATGAACCTCTTCAAGTCGTCACAATTGGGAATGTACAGTCTATCTCTGTGAGTGAGCAGGCCTCCTTCGGTCATCTGATAGCCTTCATATTTTTCTTCGGCAGGTTCTTGCTGTAGGCACAGGGTCACATTTCGAACGAAGGGATTTGTTTCTTGTGCCTCTTTGACTCTATTCTTGACATCTGTATCACAGGTACTCACTACTACCAGGTGAATCGTTTTCATGCTTCTGCTGAGGGCATCGACCACCCTATTTTCCTTTCATTTAATGTGTTTGATTTCAAAATCAAATTCGCTAAGGAGGGCCATCCATCTAGCTTGTTTAGCATTGAGCTTTGGTTGGTCGAACAAATACCGTAATCCATAGTGATCTGTCATAAGCACAAATTTTCTTCCCAAGAGGTAATGCCTCCACATTTTTAAGGCATGTACTATGGCAGCCAATTCTAGATCATGAGTCACATAGTTGACCTCATGTTCATTCAATTTTTGGGATTCATTGCAGATCACCTTTTCTTCCTGCATAAGGAATCCTCTAAGCCCTTCTTTACATGCATCTGTGCACACAAGGAAGTCAACTTCTGGGTCAGCGATATTCAGCATGGGTGCATGGGTCAGGAGATGTTTTAGGGTTTGGAATCTTTCTTCACATTGTTGTGTCCACATGAATTTTGTCCCCTTCCTCTGGAGGGCAGTGATTGGACAACCAATCTTAGAGAAATCTTTTATAAATATCCTATAGTATCCCACCAATCCCATAAAGGATCTGATGTCTGAGACATCTTTTGGGGTAGGCCATTCCATGATAGACCTGATCTTGTCAGGATCTACTGCTACCCCTTCCTTGGATAGAACATGTCCCAAGTAGTGTATTTTCTTCTGAAAGAAGTCACATTTACTGAATTTGGCATAGATTTGATGCTCTCTTAGCACTTGCAACACAAGTCTAAGATGCTCTTCATGTTCTTCTCTATTCTTAGAGTAGATTAATATATCATCAATAAAAACCAATACAAATTTGTCTAAAAATTTACTGAATATATCGTTCATTAAGCACATGAAAGTGGCAGGGGAATTGGTTAACCCAAATGGAACTACCACAAACTCATAGTGACCATACCATGTCCAGAAAGGGGTTTTATGGATGTCTTCACCCTTAATTCTGACTTGATGGTATCCCGACCTCAAGTCAATCTTTGAGAAAATAGATGCGCCTCCCAACTGGTCGAATAGATCATCGATCCTGGGCAAGGGGTATTTGTTCTTTATGGTTACTTTATTGGGTTGTCTGTAATCTATGCACAGTCTAAGGGTGCCATCCTTCTTTTTCATAAACAGGATCGGTGCTCCCCATGGGGACACGGTGGGTCGAATATAACCCTTGTCCATCATTTCTTTCAATTTCAATTTGAGTTCAACTAACTCAGGTGTGCTCATCCGATAGGGTGTTCTAGACACCGACACCGCTTTTGGTGCGAGTTCGATCGAGAAGTCAATGTCTCTTCTCGGAGGTAGACTCGGTACCTCCTCCGGAAACACATATCTATATTCTCTCAGGATGGGGTGATCATCAGGGTTGGGCTTAGCGCCTTTGATTGTTTTTAGCACCTGTATTGCATATAGGGGACATCCCTTTCAGCAATACCTTTTCATTTGCAGGGCTGATATTTGTCTCACCGAGACCAGTTTTCGGATCCCTTGGAGGGTTATCCTTTTTCCTTCTTTGCTCACACATTCTAAGGTTTTATGGTAATAGTCCAGTTTGGCTTTATGGGTGGCCATCCAGTCCATACCAATCAACAAGTCATATGATCCCAGGGGTAGTACATAAAGGGTTTCTTGGGTGGGGGATTCACCCAACATTAATTGGCAGGCTGGTATGAATTCTACTACCTTTCTTTTGGTGCCAGTGGATAACTGTACCAACCATGGTTTAGTTTTATTATGTGGTTGTAGCTTACATTTATCAACATCTCTACGGGCTATATAACTCAAATTTGAACCGGGGTCAATCAAAACAGACACTAGATGGTTGAAAATCATACCTTCTATTTCCACCACTGAAGCTTGGTGGTCAGCTTGGTTATTATCCAAGGCTGCATAAATCTGCATCACACTCCTTGCCACATCATTGACTATGGTAGATTCCTGAAGGTTATAGACTTTCTGACTATTCTGTTTTTGGTGTGAACAGTCTCTCCGGAGATGCTCTCCTCCACAATCCCAGCATTTCAGAGGTTCTTTATTTGGGTTATTCGTCTTTACCGGTATAGGTCCAGAATTTTTATTTCCGTCCATCGAGGAAAAGTTCTGTTGGAGTACACTCCGGGTTGGGAAGTTCATTCTGGGGTTCTTTTTGTAGTTTTTATATCCTGAGAATTTTCTCCCCTTTTTCTGAAACCTCGATCCATTCCTCTGTTTCCAATTTCCGTGAGACTCTGCCCGATGTCCATATTGTTCATGACAATACGTTTCCTTTCGTATAGTGTTCTCTAAGGTATTTGGCTCATCAAATTCAATTCGGTTCTGGTATTCCTTGGGTAGCCCACTGATGAAGCGTTGTTCCTTCACCTTCTCTGCTTTGATGTAGGGTACATATCTCAATAAGTCGAGGAATTTGTTGACATATTCCTTTATGGTAATTTGTCCCAGTTTGAGTTCATAGAACTCTTTAGCCTTTTTGTCGAAATATCTCTCTGACAAATACTTCTTCCGGAAGTATTTTTCAAACTGTTTCCAAGACAGGTCCTCCTCGCGGACCCCTTTCATATTCTTAAGGTCTTCCCACCAGATGGAAGCTTTTTCGTTCATATTGAAAGTGGCCACTCAGGCCTTCAAATTTTCTGAAAAATCATGGACTCTAAAATATTTATTTAGTCCAAGTAGCCAAGCCTCGACTTCCTCTCCCTTCTTTATCTCACCGTCGAAGGAGGGAGGTTTGGCCTTTTTGAATTCCTCAAATTTATGACTCTTGGAAGTTTTTTGCTTCTTTTGTTTCTTTTGAGAATAGGAACTGGTCCTGCTGTTGGAAGAGCCTTCTGAATCGCCAGCTTCCTTCTCAGTAGAATCGCCTGGCACTGGTCCTTTACCTATGGGGTGGATCTTTCTTGACGTGATTCTCTCAGTATGGCCACTGATACGACCATGATTCTGCATCTCAGGTTCATGCTGCATTTGTCACTGTAGGTCAGATAAGCTCTACAGTAAAACTGCATTAATTTCGGTTTTCTTTTCTTGTTCTTTCATCATCCTTTCATTGTCGGCCTTGTAGCTTTGCAACTCAAACATGATACTCCTCACAGTCTCGGCTAGGTCTGGAGGGGTTCCTATTCCTATTCTCTAGTCAGAATCTTCGTCTCTGTTGTGGGAACCTTCTCCCACCTCTTGGTGAGTCACCATACTCTGCGTCTATAGATTCCCGCGGTTGATCGTCCACTTGAGTGAAAATACAAACGCTGACTATTAGTCAAGAGTTAAATTCATTTTTTTTATAAATTGTGCATAAATTCATAACTTCTTTCACTTGCATACACAGTCGGGTTCTCATTTTCCAAGTTTTAATCCTGGACAAGAGAGTTAATTCAGGGGATTACTCCTCATAGGAGTTCTTCGAACAGGGTTTATGCGCGACTCGTGCATGAGCCCAATCAGGCCGAGTGTTGTAACCATGCTCTGATACCACTTTGTAACATACCCACTACCTAGATTAAACATTTTTGTTTAGTTCTCAACAATGAGAACTCCCCAAAGGCGCATTAGCGACATGCCAACCCTGAGAAACGGGTCTTTCATTCGCCTATATGGCTCTCTACACCTAACCGTAGTCTTTTCCTGATGACAACTTCAAGTTTTTGGGGTTTTGTCCTTTCTAAAGTCGAGGGTTCCTATGCCCTTGATTCTCCGATCTTCAATAATCTCTCTTTTGGACTTAGCCGCTCCTGGCTATGCCCTGGTCCACACGACCGTGCTCACGAGACCGCAGCCTTATATTGTTTCTTTTTGTTGGGATTTCAGGCTTTCTAATTCCAAAATGTATATGCCCTTTGGATCCGCGATCCTCCGATTCTCGACGGAATCCAACTTCCACTAGCCCCCTTGGGCTAGTCCTTTGAGTCCATACGACCTCCCTCTATATGACCGCAGCCATACCTCCTCATCGGGCTTTGACACTCGTGATGTCCCAACAATTTGGTTCACCGATCTCCGATTCCTGATACACTCCTTTGCTTCCTTGGCCTTCCGGGCTAAGACTTTAGTCCACGTGACCTCTATCTCACAAGACCACAGCCTTGTCCCCCATCGAAGTTTCGGACCTTCCAACGTTGAAATGCAAACGTCCCAAGGACTCACGATTCTTCGAATCCCGACGCGTCCTTTACACGCTAGATCTCCTGGCTAGGATCCTAACTCACATGACCACGATCCCCGCGACCGCAGTCTTATCCCTCGTCGGAGCTATGGGGTTTTCAATGCCAAAATGTATGGGCTCACGAGATTCCCGATCCTTCGAATCCCATCTTCCCGCTATGCTGACAGCTGGCCCCCACCATGGCACTTCCTACTTCTCTAATATACTGACAGTTGGCTCCCACTCATCGAGGTTTCGAGCATTGCTATTCCAAAATGCATAAATACATTTTCATCAATATTCCCGATATCCCGATGACACAAACGTCGATCAATAGCTTCCTGTCGGGACCTTCCCCATCGACGCCGATTGTTGCCACGCGTCCTCTTCTGATGGACGGTCCCTATTTCTCCAGGATTTCGAGACTTGTGATGTCCCAATTTTCACGGCCTCAGGAACTCCGATTTCCCGATGTCAAATATCTCGACTCCCGATAGTAACCTCGATCTTCTCCACGTGTATCCTCAACGGGCGGTTCAGATCTTCCCGGCGTTTCGAGACTTGAAGTGTCTCGATTTTCTTGTCCTTGAGAATCCCGATATGCCGATGGCTGGACTCCCAATGGTAACCCTCGGATAGCTCCGGTCCGATCCGACGACTGATGGGTAATTGGGCCAAGATCTAACGGTCTAGATCCATCCTTCCTGCGCACACTACAGAGACTAAACTCTAAGCATCTTAACCCGGTCCAACGGCCGACGGGATTCCTGAATGAGATCCAACGACTCAGATTTTCCCACCTTGTGAATTCTTCCACTACTTCATAGATGTGGAAGGATCAACGGTCCAAATATTCTCATGGACCTTGGGGGACCTACGATCCCGATTTCCCCGCTATTCCTGAAGATAGAGGAAAAAGGGAAAGAGGTGTAACGCTCTTACTACTTTCGTCAATCTGATGGTTGTGAATGACCATGGGTCTTCCATCAAGATCTCATCTGTCGATTCGTTACTTATCCCTACGTTGCTACTTCGAAATCTTAAGAGGGTCGTTCCTCCTTGTACAGGGTTATTAAGACTTGAGTGTTCAAGTCCTTTTTCTGGGTTCTTGGTGAACCTTTCTAAGGAGGGAAAGTCTTTATGATGAGATCTATTCTGGGGCATCCCTAGAGACGGGTAAGGGAAAGAAGCTTCCCGAGAATTGGCTGGAATCCTAACTTAGTTCAACCTAGGCATAAATAGAATTCCTTTATCGACGTACGTCATGCATGGTTTCCTCTGTTATGAGCATATATCTATTCATTCTTATCAAACAATGCACAAACATTCTTACATAGAAATCATTCACAATTTCACAGTTCTATGAGCATATACATATATATGTCATTCTATAAATTTCAAGATGCAATATGTAAAACACTTATCAAAAATAACACCAGAAATGGGTGCGACTACTGAGAGGGGTGCTCGTTTCCACCCAACCGTAGGCGTAGTGACTCCCAGCGGATTTACCACTAGCCACCCCCGAGCTGAGACCACGACGCCGTGAGACTGTGTCTCTCTGTCTACTAGTGACCAGGAGCGAAGGTTGCAATCCTCCCTCTCTGCTATCACTCACTCTGTGTAATGCAGAGTTCCCCTCGCGTCTGCCCTTGCAATCGCTTCTGCCATACACCTTATCCTCACGCGAGGTTGTGTGTGGCGCGATTACCCTTGCGCTAGTCAGTCATGATAACTCTATGGATAGGCGGTTCATCTCTCCATCCCTCATTAAGCCATCAACCTACCAGCCTGCAAGGCATTAAATTCAGGGCCAACGAGCCGCTTTTGGTTCTCCGTGCCAGTGGAGTCCAAATACGGTGTTAATTCTCGGTGGAAGTTAACGCCACCTTTCCAGGTGCCCTCCACTTCCATCGTGGTCTCTTTTTCTGCACATCCCCTCTCAGCATTCCTACAATAAATTCAAAATGTTATTCACATTCATTGACCTCTTCCTCAAGGTCCATTTACATCACATATTCACATTTATGATTTTGCCATAGTTCTTGGCCAGTCCAGTTATATTTACAAGATGGGGAAAACAGGGTGTTACAGATTGGTTGGACCAACACCATGCTATCCTAGATTATTATAATACGTAATTTACTTTCTTGGATGATATAGGGAACCTAAGGAGAGTACAAGGAATTCCCAAGGCAATAACCGTCAGAGAAATTTCAGCATTGCAGCTGAAGAAAAGTTATAGAAAAGGGTGTCAAATATTTGTTGCACATATGGAAGAGACACCTAAAGATAAGGTTCCAAATATTGAATATTATGTAGTCCTACAATAGTTTGAAGATGTATATAAAGAAATATGAGGATTACACCCTAAAAGAGACATTGATTTCTCCATCAATCTGATGCCTGAATCAACTCCAGTATCCGAAACCCCTTACCGGATGAGTACATCAGAATAGAAGGAATTGCAAATGCAACTTGAAGAGCTTATGAAGAAGGGGTATATATGCCCAAGTGTGTCACCTTGGGGTTCCCAATAAAATTTGTGAAGAAAAAATATGGAACATGGAGACTTTGCATTCACTCGAGGAAGTTGAACAAGGTAACTATGAATAACAATTATCATTTTTCAAGGATCGATGAACTCTTTGATCAACTGAAAGATGAAAAATTATTCTCTTATATTGATCTCAAGTAAGGATATCACCAGGTAATAATTAAATAAGAAGACACCAACAACAATGCTTTTCGAACAAGGTATGGCCATTATGAATTCGCATTGGTTCCATTTGGGTTATCAAATGCACCAGTTGTCTTCATGTGTTTAATGAATGGTATTTTCAGAGAATACTTAGATATGTTTGTCATTGTATTTTTGGATGACATTCATATTTATTATAAGTTGGAGGAAGAGCATGGACAACAGTTGAGGATGGTATTACAAGTATTAAGGGAGCATCAATTGTATGACAAATTGAGAAAGTGTTCATTCTATCATAAACAAATTCATTATTTGGGCCATATCATTTCGGAGGAAGGAATAACAATGGAACCAGAGAAGATAAGGGTCATTGAAGGATGGACAACACCAAGGAATGTGACAGAGGTCATATCATTGATGGGCCTTGCAGGCTACTATAGGAGATTTATTAAAGGATTTTGAAAGATTCCACACCCAATCACTTCCTTGCAAAAGAAGGGTTTGGAGTTTCGTTGAGCATTGGATTGTGAAAAGCATTTCCAACAATTAAAGCATGTAATTTAATAAGTTCTCCAATACTAAGGATTGTTGATCCAAATGAAGACTTCATTGTCTGCATTGATGCATGTAAATAAGGGCTTGGTAAAGCCCTTAGTCAGAATGGGTATGTGGTATGATATGAATCAAGGAAGCTCAAGGAGCATAAAATACTCTATGCTATTCATGATTTGGAATTGGAAACCATAGTCCATGCCTTGAAGATTTGGAGGCACCACCTCATGGGGAAAAGATTCGAGTTGAGGACAGACCATAGTGGTATGAAATATTTATTTGAAATAAATTATTCAAGGGATTTGGAACAAATTTAAATTTTAGCAGAACTTATCATCGAGAGTTAGATGGAGAAAACATAGAGGGTGAATCAATTGATTGAGGATATGTTGAGTATGTATGTGATGGATAAACCATCAAAATGGGAAGTCTACCTACAATTAGTAGAGTTTTATTATAACAATGGGTACCAAGCATATATAAAGATGATCCCATTTGAGACACTTTATGGAAGAAAGTGCAACACACCGGTAATCTGGGATAACCCAACAGATAGAGAAGTGGTTGGGCCAGAATTACTCAGGGAAATTGAGGAGAAAATGATGAAAATAAAACATAATTTAAAGGTTTCCCAAGAGATGAATAAAATTTATACTAATAAGGGAATAACACACAAAGAACTTAAAGTAGTGACCACGTATTCTTGAAAGTAAAGTCCAACAGAAGTTCCCTGAAGTTGAGAAATTGTTCAAAGTTGGCAACTCCTTATTGTGGGCCATTTGAAATCCTAGAGAGGATTGGGAATGTAGCATACATGTTTGCATTTCCTGCATCAATGTCTATTCATAATGTATTCCATGTATCATTGCTAAAAAAACATGTACCTGATGTTAGTCATGTGATTGATTGGAATGTGATTTAGGATGAGCGAGAAGGCTCCTTCCAAGTGCATCCTGTGTGCATATTGGACTAGAATATCAAGAAGCTCCAGAATCGAGCCATATATCTAGTAAAGGTCCAATGGGCCTCGCACGATCCTGAAGATGCAACTTGGGGGAACAAGGATGCTATGCAGGAAAAAACTCGCATAATTTTGAGGATTTTTGAAATTTTGGTTGTATATGTGTATATATTCCACTAAGGACAGTGCATAAAAAAGGGGGAGGGGAATGTAATACCCCTAGGCTGAACCCAAAATCTAAATGTAAATATAAATGTACATGTGTATATAAGTTGGTGAGTTGTTTGATATCGTTTTGCATGCACCTTCCATGGAATAGTGCACACATGTACTGCACACTAAAATGATGAAGTGTGCACATTCCAGGATACCGCGTGCAAAAAAATTAAGTGCGCGTGATTTAGAGTCTAGAGAGTGTTTGTGTATATATTGTGTTTTGATGGTGGTGAGTGAGGATGCAGAAAAGACAGTATGTTTGTAATGTAAATTTAAATGTAATCATAGACAAATATTAATTAAAAACACATCATTGAGGCAAACCAACCATTTAAAAGAGTATGGGGGACTAAACTCCACTAGTTAGGGAAATGGGGATAAAATTAAAGTTTTAGGGGATAAGATATGGAACTTAAGCCAAAAAGGAATATTATATTAATATTCGTTAAATTATAAAGTATGGATAATTATTTTATCCTAAGTTCTAAGGATTGAAACAAGTGGGCCAAAGTAGTTCTCAACATGACAAGTGTCAAGTTGAGAATATGCATACATATAGTTTGGAATTAGTTCATTTTCCTAGCATGCCATCATCATTCATTCACTCATTCATATGCCCTATGTACCTTCCCTTTACTATCATTGTATCCATACATGTACATGTACATGTACCTTTACTCGTACATGTACCTATACCTGGTTATCTTAGGAGCTTGACTGAAGAAGCGGGTTATTAGGCCCGTGGGATATTGAAGAGGTACGTTGTCAGGCCCATGGGACATTGAAGAGGTGGGTTATGATGCCCGTGATCAATTCTCTCTAGGCAAGAGAAATATTGGGAATTGATTTTCTAAAGATGCCAAAATCCAGCTACAGGACTCTGAGACTTCTTGTCTGGCCTATTGCTGAAGCCCCAGAAAGGAAGTGGGGTAGCTAAGGGACTATTGAGAAGATAAGGAGAACACTTCCTAGGGTGGGATATGCATGTGGGGAATGTGGGACTAAAGAATGTTATTTCTAGTTAGCACATGTGCTGGATTTTTTCTTGTTGTATGAGATACATCATCCTTGTTGGGAATTCCTTTACCCGGGTGGATTTTAGTCCCAACTTGGGGGTGACCCACCGTTGAGAGTTTTGAGCAATGTCGTCTAAGGATGGGAGGAACAAAGAAGTTCTACATGCAATTTGTGATCTATTTATTAAGATAAGCGTCAATTGTGTGTTATATTATATGTTGCATTATTATTTATGAGTTATTTTTATGGATTTTCCCTATGTGTACTGCATGTTCTTTTTTATCATCATTATGTATGAATCCATGTATTTTCAGAGTATTTGTATGTTGTAATGTTCTAATGCTACATGGAGGGAAATGTGTGTGTGCGTGTGTGTGTGTGTGTGTGTGTGTGTGTGAGAGAGAGAGAGAGAGAGAGAGAGATGGGGTGGGTGTGAGGGAGTCAGAGGGAGGAAGGTTAAGATAGAGGGGAAGATAGGGGAAGTGTAGAGAGAGAGAAGGATGGAGGTAGGGAGAGAGGGATGGAGGGGAAGAGAGAGAGATATAGAGAGGGGAAAGAGAGAGAGGAAAGAGAGAATGATAGATAGAGAAAGGGGGAGAATTATATAAAGGGAGGGGGGAGAGAAATGGGTAGGGAGAGAGAGAGAGATATATAGAGATAGAGGACAAAAGAAGGGAAAGAGATTGTGGCAATGGTGTGAGAGAGAGAAAGAGCGGGGGGAGGGGGGGGTATGAGGGGAGTAGTGGGGGAGAGATATAGGGAAAGAGGGAGAGAGGTATAGATGAGAAGAGGGGGGAGAGAAAGAGGGAGGGGATATAAAAAGCGAGTGAGAATGTGATAGAGAGAGAGAGAGAGGTTGAAGCAAGAGGGAAAGATAGAGGGAGGGATGTAGAGAGGGGTAAAGTGAGAGAAGGGGAGAGAGAGAGAGAGGGTGAGTGAGAGTGTGACAGAGGTATAGAGGTTGGGAGGGAGAGATAAAGAGAGAGTGAGGGGGAGAGAAGGGTAAATGTAGGAGAGGAAGAGAGAGATGAAAACAAGGAGAGAGTGTCAAAAGGATACAAGGAGAGATAAACAATGAGAGAATGTCAAAAGGGGAGAGAGAGAGAGAGGGTGAGTGAGAGTGTGACAGAGGTATAGAGGTTGGGAGGGAGAGATAAAGAGAGAGTGAGGGGGAGAGAAGGGTAAATGTAGGAGAGGAAGAGAGAGATGAAAACNAGAGAGAGAGGTGGTGGGAGAGAGGGAGTTAGAGAATCATAGGGAGACATGGACGTAATGAGAGAGAGAGGGGAAAAGATAGGGGAAGGGAGGGATAGAGGTAAGAAAAGAGGAAGAAAGAGAGAAAGAGTGGGGGAGAGAGAGAGAGAGAGAGAGAGAGAGAGAGAAGGGGGAGTGTGTGTGTGAGAGAGAAAGAGAGAAGGAGATAGAGTAATGTGGATAGAAGATAGAGATAGTGAGCGGGTTAAAGAGAGAGAGGTGGTGGGAGAGAGGGAGTTAGAGAGTGATAGGGAGACATGGACGTACTGAGAGAGAGGGGGAAAGATAGGGGAAGGGAGAGATAGAGGTAAGCAAAGAGAGAGAGAGAGAGAGAGAGAGAGAGAGAGAGAAGGGGGAGTGTGTGTGTGAGAGAGAAAGAGAGAAGGAGATAGAGTAATGTGGATAGAAGATAGAGATAGTGAGTTGGGTAAAGAGAGAGAGGGGAGAGGGGCAATGATGTGGGGGAGCGAGAGGGGGGAAGAGGGAGACAAGGAGAAAGGGGAACAGGGGGAGAGAGAGATATAAATAGTAGTTTTATAAGGACGGTTTGATATAAAATTGTAGTTTTACTAGCACAACCACTCAAAACAGTGGCTGACAAACGCCGAAAGGCGCAGACAGAAAATGAAATGCAGAGCCAGAAAATAAAATGAAACGCACAACCATAAAATGAGTGTCTAGAGCTAGCACAACGAGCATGCTAAATCCAAAATTTAATCATTTAAACTTGGCAATCATATAGTGCTACAGTGATTTCTTAATATGATTAGGTAAATGTTAAAAGGTAAACATGTTAATGGATGCATTAAAAAATACAAAGAAGTTATGAAGAGGAAATCACATTCATTGATTTGGGATGACGACTAAGAATATGCTAGCATCTTCAATTGTTAGTCATCAAATTAGAATTTTAGATTAAATGGTGATTAATTGTGATCATTATCAATAGGTGTACGCCTTTCAGCGTAATAAAAACGGTTTGATATAAATGGATATCGCTGCTTAACTTGTTTCCTTGCAAGCCCATCCCACTTCCGCTCTCAAATCTTGAGCGGTTCTTCTTCCAGGCACAACTGAGTAGCTTCATATATCACACGTCATTGATATTGCCTGGGGTTCGAGATTACCTTCCAGAAAATTTCGCTGATCTGCTCTTTAGAACTGTACTTGTCAATGAACCCTGGTGTTATTCTTAATCGTTTCAAAGACGTTGTAATCATGCTGCGTGGCATAAAATCTTTGGCCCGTTGTTGGAGCAGACACGATGACGATGAAGACGGTCATGTGGAGAAGCATTATGAGTTTCGGGAGGTGATTGGTCAAGGACGGTCGGGAGTGGTGTACAAGTGCATTGAGAGGACAACAGGAGAGCAATGTAGCGCATGAGATGAATTTATTGTCCAACTTGATGAATTTATTGAGGTGCAGACGCTATTTCCCGCAGGAACCGGTGGGGAAATATGGCTGGTCTAAGAATGTCTATATGATTTCCGAACTAGGTGATGGAGGAGATCTCCAGCATTTTATCGACGCTCATGACCATGACTCCCTTTCTGAGAGACTAACAGCCAGAATAATCCAATCTCTTGTCCAATCCCTTCAACACTGCCACTTGTGGAAAATCATTCACAGAGATGTAAAGCCATCCAATATTTTTATATCAAACATCGCAAACAATGCAAACCCCTCTTCATGGGTTTTCAAACTTGGAAATTTTGATAGGTCGATATGCAACGGTACGTTGCAGAAATATTCTTGAGGATTTATTTCTAAATTTTGCAGTCCCTCGTGGCATATTGATGGATTATTTATTTTTACGGGTTCTGAAAATGTAATCAACGATAACGTGGGGACATTGAGGTATTCTGCTCCAGAGATGTTGAGTGGAAATGGGTACTCGTATGAGGTTGATATATGGAGCGCAGGAGTGGTGTTATATGTTCTTCTCTTTGCGAGGACACCTTTTTATGCAGAGGGGGATGCCATGGTCATGTATGAGCAAATCCGATTCCGCAAAAGGAACTCGTTCTTGGAATGTTGCAGAAGGACAACACGCACCGATTTTCTTGTGATCAAATCTTGAGTGAGTTATTATTTTCTTGACTTTTCTTGATATCCAAACTTTGTTTATGATGGGCGGAGTACTAAATTACTGTTTAAACGTGATGTAGATCATCCATGTATCTTGGCCAATGTAGAAATGGACGTTGCTTCAAGTTCCACCAAGTTAAGATTGGAAGAATTAATTCACACAACACAAAACGTTTTCATTACTTAATAAATAAATGGAGGTTACATATAGCATGCAGATCACTGACTCAAGTGGATCTGATTAGCTAAAAATAGTAAACCTAGAAACTCACAGTTACAACAGTCATAGTTGAAACTCACAGTTACAACAGTCATAATTATCTCTTACTAAAAGTTATCTCTTACTAAAGTAAGCTTTATTGTAACAATATGAAATGCAGTAATAATTATCTCTTACTAAAAGTTATCTCTTACTAAAGTAAGCTTTATTGTAACAATATGAAATGCAGTAGTGGTGTTATATGTTCTTCTCTTTGTAAGCTTCATTGTAACAATATGGAGCGCAGGAGTGGTGTTATATGTTCTTCTCTTTGCGAGGACACCTTTTTTTTATGCAGAGGGGGATGCCATGGTCATGTATGAGCAAATCCGATTCCGCAAAGGAACTCGTTCTTGGAATGTTGCAGAAGGACAGCACGCGCCGATTTTCTTGCGATCAAATCTTCAGTGAGTTATTATTTTCTTGACTTTTCTTGATATCCAAACTTTGTTTATGATGGGCGGAGTACTACATTACTGTTTAAACGTGATGTAGATCATCCATGGATCTTGGCCAATGTAGAAATGGACGTGGCTTCAAGCTCCACCATTAAGACACAGATCGTTTCTACCGCGGGTGAAGATGCTGCTCACCAATGATAGATCGTTGGCATGGTAAATACAGATCCGGAAGAAAGACCAGACGATAGTCTGTAAGAATGTAATAGAAGATTTCTTTTATCACCGCATATTGAGATTTAGTTATGAATCAATTGTAGTCGTTAGCTACCTCGTCCTCTGCTCTGCTACAATGTGGAAAGTGCACGCCATTGAAGGACTTTGAACGAACTCGATCTCTCTCTTAATCTTGGAGGTTTATAAATGTTTTATTTGAAAATGTTTCTATATATGTATATTTGTGTGAATCACTGAGTTAAGTTCAAACAATTTATGTTTAAGAATTATATTGGAATATGAATCTAAACCAATGGGTGCAGGATTTAATCAAATATCACGTTCCACATCAAATGCAATGTAAGCCAGCGGGGTGATGATTTAATGCAATATAATGTTTGACACAGATGCTTTCCAATGCTCTCTCATGAATGTTTGACACAGATGTTTTCCAATGCTTTCTCATGAATTAAATTTCAATTGAAAATAATAAAGGGTTGCAATATTGAATGGTTAAATGCATACTAGCTGAGAGGTGCACTTAGAACTCAGGGTTTGGTTTTGAGGTCGCCGCTCAAAACCAATTAAGAACTGTATATAAATAGAAATGATCGAAATCAACTCCAATTATCTATGTCTTCCGGATTATAGTGTAGAATTAGTTATTTGAGTGACTAATGAAATCAAGAAAGTAAAATTGTTGTACAATGTGCACAGGAGAAGGATACTCTGCACACAGTAAAATGTGAAAGTTCATAACAAAGAACGCCCAATATGTATAAAAGTTTCCTACCATCGATCATGATGCGAACATGTATAATGCCAACATGTAAACAGTTTCTTATGATCTATCATTGTCCTGTCCATCTAAGCATACGATGAGAAATGAACCTTAGGTGATATGGTAATTATAACCAGTTCATTTGGGAAGCTAAATCCTTCGATCCTAGCTTTTGTTTGTGAAATGTTTAAATGTTGATAGGATTGCTTAAGTGGGAAAATGTGTTGGGGAATTTTATACCAGTTAAAATTTTGATATCAATGGTAGCATTATATTACATGAGTTGAAACAAAATGAAATTAAGTTACATAAGATGATAATAACAATAATAATAGAAAATTTAAAAAAAATCAAATCAAGTTAAGAAATTTTACAATATGTTATGTTAAAATTTTCATATCATTAGCATTATATAAGATAATGATAATATAATAAAAATTAAAATACATAATATAATGATAATAATTATGTAAAGTTAAAACAAAATGAAAACAAGTGGAGTTGGTGATAACAACATGCCAAGAAAGGACTTTGATGTTCATGAAAACCGTTTGTCCCATAGAAACAATAAAAACAAAAACTCATGTAACAATTAAAAAAAAACTCATGTAAGGGTTTTAAGAGTTAATCTTGCATAAGATCCATGTGATATCAAACATCCATGCATATTTTAGTCACATCAATTCATTGAATTACTGAAAATAGGTTAATATCATGGCTTTACATATTGGATATCAAACACCAATGCATATTTTAGTCACATCAATTTATTGAATTACTGAAAATGGGTTAATACCATGGCTTTATATATTGGATTATGATGAACATAAAACACATCACTTACAACCTTATCAAAAGTGGTTGACATTTGAATTGTTATTCAATGCTTTCAAGCATTTGACATGTAAGTTATTGTTTCTTTTGACCCATAGAGACAACGATGATGACAACACGTTCTTTTCAAATTTTGCACAACAGGTTCTTTTCAAATTTTGCACAACATGAATTCCAATTCATATACATGAATCTTGATGTGCATTGTTGTAGTTTTTGAATAACGAACTGCCACATATAATGAGAATTTTGACTTTTGCTTAAAAGAAATTAAGCACTCGGACAAGGTTATATATTATAATAAAATTTGAAAACTTCAAAATATTATTAAAATTGTTAAATTTAAATTAAAAAAAATAATAATATTACTCATACTATTTCTATAAAGTGTTTATACTCTATAGTTTAATACTTACACTATATGTATCTTTGTTTTGTTTTTCAATGTAGTGCAACACCAAATGGCTAGATATACCAAATGGCTAGATATGTTTGGGTTCAGGCTTTGATACTATATGTATTTTTGTTTTATTTTTCAATGTAGTGCAACACCAAATGGTTAGATATCTTTGGGTTTAAGCGTTGATACTTCATAAAGTACGAAGTTTAACCATGTAAATATGAATCTTATTAACTTAGGTGAATCATGGACTTTATACAACGAAGATAATTTTGACATAAAATCAAGCCAAATTTATTGACATAAAATTAGGTCGATTTGAGATATGGGTTTAAAGTTGATCTATGATGTATAATGTTGATCAATTCTTTTAATCTTCTTGGAAATCCCCACAAGGATTGAAACCAGAGGCCGACGAAGGTAGGATATAGAGCAATTGTTTTTAAATATTCCCTTTCCACGTGGAGAGAAGTAATCTTAGCACTAACCAAATCTAGCCTCCCTAGTCAAATATTTGCATGAAGAGATAACTGAAGTCAAGCATGTCCTAACATACATAAATGCACACCATACAATGTGTCGATAATTTTCCTTCCAAATCAGAGACGTGGAGAATCGACATTGAAAGGAGTTCCAATGTGTCGATAATTTTCCTTCCAAATCAGAGACGTGGAGAATCGACACTGAAAGGAGTTCAAATATCGAGAATGTTTACTATATTTTAGCTCTAATAAATTGCATGGCACGTAAATCTTATCGCAGGATGTTGCTGCCCAATGTCCTCATACAATAAACTCTGTGAATATGGAGATAACTATGGACAATGCAATTCTCATAATGGTAATGTCAATGGCACAATGATTTTCTCATGGAAGTCACCACCTCCATACGTGCTCGGAGGAGCGGGTCTGATGATAACACTTATACTCTTTTCTCTCATCATTATCGAGTCTTGCAACTGGGGGTGGATAAAACAAATAGTCTCTCAGTCGGGTCATGGTTTTGCTCGATTAAGTAAGGTTCTTGTATAAATGGCCAAATGGAATGAATTCCCGTAGAACTATCGACTCTTCTTCAATGGGTTTGAAGTTGTATTGAGAAACCTTTTTCTCTTTGTCTATGCCATCACACAGAATGATGCCTATGGTGGTTAGAGTAATTGTTGGTCAAAGTAATTGTTGGTCAGAGTAATTGCTTCATGTCTGTAGCACATGAGCTGAACCCTTTCGGTAAAACTTCCCTAGAAGAGTATCCTCCACGTCACGTGTTAAAATACCAAGAGGAGTACACTTATATGAAAATGAACATGACGGTGAAACCGAGCCTCTTAAGGCTCTAGACGAGAAAGGAATGGAGGCAAAATATGGACGCGTTCTCGGTCTTGTTTCATCGCTTAATGGCCGAGGGGCTTTTGAGCTTTGAGGCAAAATCCTTGATGTTGATAATAAATAAATTAATTGAATTATTTCCTTACACGTGTTGATAATAAAATATCATAGATCTCAAATTTTAATCAACCTCATTGAATAATAAGTAAACTATAATTATTTTTTTCAAATAATTTTAAATGTAGTATATTAACAAATTTCATTAAAATGATAGGTTGTAGTTTGAGACATTAAATTTATCAGGCCAACATCAATGCATGTAATTAGGAATAGAAAACTATTGAAATGCCGAAGAACATGCTCACAGTGATATATACTATTTGAACTTTGTTTTCCATGTAAATTTATTTCTAACATATTAAATAGGAGAACTTGGTGGTAGAAAAAGTGGCAATGACATAGGCTAAGCAGTAGGATCACGTGCACACTCTTAATAACTCTTAAGAACATGTGCGCATTATCATTGTTGTTTTCTTAAAAACCTCCCGAGAGTGATTTTGTGCATAATCACCCTCGTGTTTCTCATTGGGAAAATAATGTGAAGAGAGGAGGAAGAAAAAGAGGATATTTCCATGACCACCACCACCATGTTTCAAGGTATGTTACATTTAGCTTAACTTTAATCCAATTTAGTCAATCTAATTTAATATATTGCTCCCAATAATCTAAATTGAAAAAAAAAATGTTATTTAGTATTTTAAATAAAAAAGAAAACTAACTAATTTACATGCCATGGATATTAAGTTGTAGCATATAAAATACAATGGAACCCCAAGAAAATTTAAATCCCTCACAAGAAAAACAAGAATATCAAAACCCCAACCCATCACGACCACCACAGAAGGTAAACAGTTAAATTGATGAGGGGTTGCTCATATTAAGAAACCTTGAGGACCAATTAAGGAAGACTAGAGAACCTACGAGAGTCTGCTTGACCACTTCTTTGGACATCATTGTCCACTCCATTGCAAGTGCCCAAGGTAAATTGATGTCTATTTATGACTATAGGGAAAGAATGTACGAGTATTATAGCATTGGTTTGGATAGAAACCAAATAAAAGAACTGGGCATTTCAAAACAACAAATATTGTCTATTTTTAGGGATCTTAGAAATGGACAAGAACTACCATTGACCACGAAACATATATCCATTGACTTGTGCATCCATCCTTATATTTGTCAAAATTGGATGGATAGGTGGTATATTTTTTTTGATAAACCTCCCTACAAAAATAGGGAGATGCCCTTATATTTTCTAAGGAAATTATGGGTTGAGTTTATTATGGGTAAACATGTCAACTACTTTAACAAATTAGTTACTTTCATGGGGTGGGTCGAGGGTATGAACAGGATCGAGAGCAGGCCAAACGCGACTTCGAGTTAGGTCCCTGTGCCCCTAGGCGAAGGCCTCACCCCCCTACCCAACATCCTCCTGTTGCAGATAAATTGCAACATGTACAGATAGCCATCTTCTCATTGAATCGTAGTGTAGTGCAACACAATAGTTGTGTTGCACTATCTCAATTGAAGGTGCATGTCAGTGACATCAGGGGGTTTAGAGTGTTAACATGCACAGGAGAGTACAGTGAGGAGAGGGAACATGGGCATAACAACTATCCATGTGAATCTCATAGATTGCCCATGTTTAGGAAAACATGCTATGGACCTATAGAGCCCACTTGACAACATAGTTTCATGGAGGAGGTTAGTATCTTAACCCTTTTTTTTTGTTCTTCACCGTTATATATTTATTTTGTATTTTGTGTATTTATATAGATATTTGATTGTATGGTGTTTTGTTGTTGTTGCATCCTAGTAGAAAACCCTATATGCCTATGGATGCATCAATGCCTAGCCTCTCCACTGATGTAGCAGTAGAGACAACATGTTCATTTGGTGCACCGTACACACAAGTATGTATCACATTTGATAGATTCAACATAGTCATTTATTTATTTTATGACATCCTCAATTTTTTCATATTTTCTCTTGTTTCTATAGGATTTGGCACCATGAGATGTTAGGGATTGTCCATATAGGATGGACAAGTCACTAGTGTCACAGGTATCATGTGTAAATTTAAATATCATATAATTCTCAAAATGTTTGTGTTTATATTTTTGAATTTTATTATTTGGTAATAATAGTTCAATTTTTTTCATATGTATGGAGGTCGACGATATATTTTCTAGGTATAGTAGTATTGCACCCACCGGGCACCTGGGCGTTGCTTCTGGGTTTCCTTTTTCCATGTCTAGGGTGTTGGAATCACTTGTATAACTTGTGAGGGTCCATCACATCCCACTTGTCTAGCACCCACCCCCACCACCACTTTCGGCCCCATCGACATAGAATTTCATAATAGAGGTTGTCTCAGGGTAGGTTGTATAACCCATTGCTCCATCTGTCAGTGAATATCCATCGATGCCTGAGATATTCATGGTGAGATTGCAAGATACCAGATATATAAAATATGCAGAACAGAAATAAAATGCTAGAAATGGTAGAATAACAGTAAAATATCCAACATAATCTTCACAATACACAAAAATAAGTTGCGAAATAGCAATAGAAAAGCACTTTGATTCAGAAAGAAATGTTCACAGGCCTCTTCGAGGGGGCAACCTCCAGTCGAGCAGCGCTCTGTTACAATAATCTCCAAGCTAGGGTTTTCATACCCTCGACTCTTATTTATACTAAATATGTCTATTAAGAGAAGCATCTAGAGGAAGATC
>ML779031.1:80688-101874 GCA_009831015.1 Picea engelmannii
GAAGATCCTTCTAGAAGCAGAAGCTTCTATTAGGTCTTCTTACATCCACCTTATTCTATTTTATTGAAAGGTCTTATTAATATTGACCTTTATTACATCTGAATACATTGATCTACCTATGTGCGGGTTAGGACCTTAACAGAGATAATGCATTGATGATAATTTTTCATGTTTCATGAATTTTGTTTATGCGGATTTGTTTAATTTTATTGACTTGATCCTTGTAACTGAGGTTGGGTGGCATTGCAGAGAAATTGGAGTCGCAGAGGATGGTAACACCCTCACAATTGAAAATTTCATATGATGTGAGTTGTCTTAGGTTAAAGTACAAAGTATCAATTTGTATGTTTATTAATTCATTGATGAAAAAGAATTATAACATTGTTTATTGTTTTTGCAGTCCCTAGAGCATCGAAGCATGCCCAAGACTAGAACCTCTCAAGGTGCATCATCAATAAAGATAATAAATATAGATTTCCAGGATGCTCATGAGGGTGGCGAGGGTGGAAATGACTAATGATTGACCAACTACTACCATATTGTATCTAGGGTACGATATAGATGTTTTTTATGTTAGGGAACTTGTATACTGGGAACAAGTTGTCATTTTTTTAAAAATGTACAATTTAGACAATGTTGATTATATGTATGTACACACACACATACAAACACACATTTCATGGCACACTTTTTATGAATCTGATTGTTTCTACATTTTATGTTTATGAACATATGAATTTTATGTGTATTAATCACTTGATTTGTTTCTATTTAGCAATTATAAATACTTGCAAATTACACATTAAGGAATAGCTTATGGATGCACACATTTGAGATCAATGTTATTTTATAGGGAACACACAATATTCTCCTCTATCTATGCATGACATATATAAAATCATTTGATTTATGTGTAACCCTTCATAAATGCTAAAAAGACTACTGAAAGAATCATTAATGGAAATGTTTGTTGAGATTGTGTAGTGGGTATTTGTATATTTTGTTCAACCCATCAATTATTAATAGCATTTATTCAATAATGCTATCCTACAAAAAATATATCTAGAAAGTAATGCTACCAAAATTCTATCTATAAAGTAATTCCTTACATGTTTTCCTTCCTCCAACCTAATAGAAAATTAGCACATGTGAATGGGTAAATTATGTGTCTCTGATAATTAGATTGATGTAGATCAACTAATTTTATGTGGTTACATGCTAAATCTTACATATAATCAATGATGTTATATTCAAAATGTAAAACTTGAAAAAGATACTAACAAATTTTGAAATTTGATATCTATGATACAGTTTCATTATGTGCACAATGTGTATATTGACTTATTGATGATTGCAACTATTTCAAGTTGTCTCTCTCGCACTATCTTGATTTTTAAGTAAGCCATTACTTTTACATGAAATGGATTTTGTATCATCCACAAGAGGTTCTCTATTTATATGTTATTTTTAGGTTTTTAATGGTAGTTGTCTTAGGGATTCTCAAGTATGCATACCATTGGTATGCATACCATTGGTATGCATACCAATAGTATGCATGTCATTGCATACCATTGGCATGCATACCATTGCATACCATTGGTACCCATACCATGGTATTTGTACCATTGGTTTGCATACCATTTCATACCATTGGTATCCATACCGTTTGTATTGAAATCGTATGCATACAATGGTATTGTAATGGTATGCATACCATGCTATCACAATGGAATTATCAAGTATGAAATAGCATTGGTATGCATACCATTGAATACCATGGTATTGCAATGGTATTCACACCATTGTATGCATACCATTTATAGATTATTTTTAGGGTTTTAGTAGTAGTTGTTTTAGGGATTGTCAAGTATGGCATACCATTGATATGCATACCATTTATAGGTTATTTTTAGGGTTTTAGTTGTCTTTTAGGATTTTAGTGGTAGTTGTATTAGGGATTCTCAGGTATGCATACCATGGTATTGCAATGGTATGAATATAATGGTATGCATACCATGGTATTGCAATGGTATGCATCACATTGGTATGCTTACCATTGAATACCATTGGTTTGCATACCATTTATAGGTTATTTTTATTATTTTAGTTGTCTTAGGGTGAGTTGCAACTCGCAATAAAACTCAATATGGGACTCAGATGGGCAAACCACGAGTTGCATTGGATTTGGAGGACTAGGTTTGAACTAGGGGGGGGGCTCTGTTCTCAATTTTTCCACCAGAAAATCATATCTTGGAGTATCTTTGACAGTAGGGTTTTGGTCAATGAGGCATAGTGCAATTTTTGAAGAGGAGGTATATTTTCAAGAACATCATTTCAGGTATTTCTGGGTATTGCAGTCACGTGGTCCTTGGAAAAATAGAATTTTTGGAGATTACATAACTGCAATATGCGACTTGATTTGGATTTTATGCCACTAAGCCAAATTGGCCACATGTCCCTGAATGGCTTGAAGAGGCGAGCTGAAAATCAAAATAAAACTCAAACCAAGACTTGTATGGGAGAAAAATCATTTTCATTGAATACAGAGCACCGGGTTTCAACTAGGGGGGGGATCCACTATCATTTTTTCCACCAGAAAATTGTATCTTTGAGTATCTCTGGCACTAGGGTTTTGGTCAATGAGGGATACTGCAATTTTAGAAGAGAAGGTCGATTTTTAAGAACACTGTGTCAGGAATTTTTGGGTAGTGTAGTCATCTGGTCCTTGGAAAAATAGACCTTTGGGAGATTATGAAACTTCGTTATGCTGCTCGGTTTTAATTTTATGCCCCTAGATCAAATTGGCCCCATGTCCTTGAATGACTTGAAGAGGCGAGTTGCAAATCTCAATAAAAATCAAACTGGGACTCGAATGGGAGAACCGTCAGTTTCATTCGACCCAGAGAACCAAGTTTCAGCTAGGGGGGGGGTCGACTGTCATTTTCTCCACGGGAAAACCGTATCTTGGAGTAGCTATGAAACTAGGGTTTTGGTCAATGAGGCATTGTGCAATTTTTGAAGAGGAGTTCGATTTTCAAGAACACTATGTCGGGTATTTGTGGGTATTGTAGTCACATGGTCCTATTAAAAATAGACTTGTGGGATCTTATGGAACTCCATTTTGTTGCTCGGTTTTAATTTTATGCCCCCATACCAAATTGGCCACATGTATGCGAATGTATTGAAGAGGAAAGTTGCAACTCGCGATAAAACACACACCATAACTTGGATGGGAGAACCGTTAGGTACATTGGATCGAGGGTATTGGGTTTCAACTAGGGGGCCCCCTCTACTGTAATTTTATCCCCCATAAAACTGTATCTTGGAGTAGCTCCGAAGATAGGGTGTTTCTAATTGATTATTACATATATTTAGGCAAGGCATGTCAAGGAAAGTGAAGGCAAGGCATGGAAAGTGATAAGGAAATTTAAGGAAAGGGATGGCATGGCAGGTGATAACTCAAGGAAAGTGAAGGAAAGGAAATGAAATGAATGGCAAGGAAAGTTAAGTGAAGGAAATGTAAGCCAAGGCACGTGAAGGAAAGTGAAGGAAAGGCATGACAATGCATGTGAAGGCAAGGAAGTGCATGGAAAGTGAAGGAAAGGTAAGGAATGACAAGGAAAGTGAGGGAAAGTGAAGTCAAGGCATGGAAAGTGAAGGCAAGGCATGGAAAGGAAAGTGAAGGAAAGGTAA
Source organism: Picea engelmannii (assembly GCA_009831015.1). Classification (NCBI taxonomy): domain Eukaryota; kingdom Viridiplantae; phylum Streptophyta; class Pinopsida; order Pinales; family Pinaceae; genus Picea; species Picea engelmannii. The sequence continues at coordinate 84,382 of ML779031.1, forward strand.
GGCAAGTGAAGGCACGTGAAGGCAAGGAAAGGCGAAGCAAGGCAAGGTAAGGCAAGGCAAGTGAAGGAAAGGCATGTCAAGGCAAGTGAAGGAAATTCATGGCATGGAAAATGAAGGAAAGGAAAGGCATGGTAAGTTAAGGAAAGGCAAGGAAAGGCAAGGCAAGAAAAGGAAAGGAAAGTGAAGGAACGAAATTGCAAGGCAAGTGAAGGCAAGCCAAGGCATGACAAGTGAAGGCAAGGAAATAAAAGGCAAGGCAAGGCAAGTGAAGGGAAGGCAAGGAAAGGAAAGGAAAGACAAGTCAAGTTAATAAAAGGTATGGAAAGTGAAGGAAAGGAATGGAAAGGAAGGTGAAGGTAAGAAAAGTGAAGGCATGGAAAGGAAAGGAAAGGAAAGGCATGGGAAAACAAGGAATGCCATGGGTATGTTTTAAGGAAGGATATATTTCAACAACATTAAAAATATTTTAACAACAATCAAAATGAAGCCAAAATTATTCGTTTTATGTACCTAGATGGTCATTCAAGTAGACCATTGGGATCACTTCTAATACACACAATTTACATTGAATTCTTGTGCTCACAGTAAGGAAAGACGTACTGTACCTTTGTTGATTTCTTACTTGGCATTGTTTGTAGTTGGAGGTTTGTACCAATAACCAAGTTTGTAAAGTGGTATACAACTTGACTTGGTTTATAATCTTGAAATACATAACCAACTTTATTTTGTGTTCTTTCATCTTGTGTCATATATTCTCCTTTAATATCCATCGACCCTATTGAAAATTTAATTCCTTTGGAGTCTGTTACTGATCGCATGAGGGTATTCTTTCCCTCTAAGAATTTTTCCAACCAATAATCAGTGCCCCACTCATTATCTCTTGGGGAAACCATTGTGTATATGTGCCCTGCAAAAAATGTAGTACCAAAATGTGAGTCCACTAAATGACCAAAGAATAACACATTCATTCTAGTTATTCAAAATTTAATAGAAGGATTCACCAAACCTGGCAGTACGAGATCTGAGACATGATCATAATCTACTGAAATAATTGATTGGTCCTCCTCCAATTGGGATAATTCCATAGTTATATCTTGACCAATGGGGAGTAATAAATGATCCCAACTATCAAACTGGTATGTCTATTAACAATGATCCCATTCATTACTACTACATGGCCCACAAAAGCAAGAGAGTTTTCTCATCCATATTTCAACTATTGCATTGTTTGATGTTCTAACTAAATGGAATCCATGAGTGCCCTAGATTTTTTTCATTCATACCACTGTGATCAATATACATTGACCACCTCCCAAAAATATCTATGTACATGTACATTTTTTAACTGAACTGCACAACCATCCGATCAAATCCAATGTTGATCCATCTATAGGTTCTTCTCCTTAAGGTGATTGTAGAACAACTGAACACAATGTTGTACATAGGATAAGTCATGGCATCGATGATCACTTATGTAGAAGTGATACTCTTTCAATATAAATATGTTTTGTTCATTACTATCTGGTCCATGCTTGTATGTGATATGTACCATTATGTTGACCTGCTCTGAGTGATAATATTGGATTTGAATCTCATTTTACAGTTGAAGGGTGTATTTCTCAGCAAAATCAACCACTGATAACATAGTACCAATAGGAAATGTATCTCTACATATTATAAAATGCTCATCCTGCAATCGAGCCACATGGACATGATCAACATAATGTCATGTATTTTTGACGAAGTCCTTCATGATGTCACAAGCTCATACTTGGGAAGTAACAATTGTATCTTTTTTCTTTCCTGTCCTCCATCAATATCATATGTCACATATTCAAAGATTTGCAAGGAAACCCCATTCCTCCCCAATTCATGCTCATCGCTTACATGGATGTACTTGCTTAGTAATTTCATTCCACCAGACATGGGGCATGTCCCATGTAAGCATGCATTTTGATCAAATGTAAAACCCTCTGGCCTTGTACAAAAAATGTTGTGAATAAAGTCTCTAGATGACGACGATTGCAATATAAATGGGCATTCCTACAAAATGGTGTTGTGCATATATATATATATATATATATATATATATATATATATATATATATATATATATACACATGTGTCATAATAATAACCATACTCAATGTGATATCTACTACAACACGTGTTATGAATTGTGTTTATTCGAACATACCAAGGCTTGCATTTATTGAAATATATTTGGCCTAAGTTAAGTGGACTATGTACTATTCTGAATCTACCATACAATTATGTCTGTGTAATTTAAAGATAGTGTTTAATATGGGGATCATGGTCCCTAGTTCCCTTCCTCAATTTTAGTACATCTTTTTGGTTGGAAGAGGGCGTTATGTTATCATGCTAGAAATATTGAACTAGTCCCTTAATCCCTCCAATTAACTTCATGTTAGATCGAGGTAGCATTCAGTGAAGGCCCAAAAATACATTGGGGAAAATGTGTCTAGGATATCTCGTCAGTGAGAATACTTTCTAAGGGTTTGACATTGCATTTCAATAGGTGAGAGGTTTGTTGTGCTGAATGATGTTTTGTTGTAATGTTGCTAAAAATTGACTGGGACAAGACACGATGGGCTACATTATGGTATTTAGAATGATATTTCTTATCAATTATTTGAAAAGAATCTACAAGTTTTTGTACTATATGATGACTTGTTTCTACACTTTTAACTATTTTATTGCCTAAAATTCTCCTAACAACAGTCAAACTTATAGATTTTAACAAAAATAAAATAATTGACATTTAGCAGCATCAGATTTTGGTTCAAAATATTCTTGAATGATTTTATAAGAGTGATAATGAATAGTACAATTAGGTAACTTACCTTCAAGTGATGCTAGACCACTTTCATCGACCTTAATGTGATTAGGATTTCTTCGTTGTGTAGTGCTCAATATAGGTAGGGACGATGAACCCCTATTCTAGGACTCTTGACCTCCCTGTTGTGGAGTTAACAATGTTGTAGTTATTTCCCCTTCAATCATTGACATATAAAATGTGGGAGGAGAGTGCACATTTGACTGTACAACAAGAGATTGCACCACAGGAGCTTCTTCACCACAATGTTTTACACCAATTGGTTCTCTAATTTCATCCATTGTATAATAAATTCCAATCAATTCCTCCATCATATGTTTATCCACAAATTTTTTTATTGATGAGATATTGTTTGGATTTCTCTTTAATGAACTCTTATGTTTTTCTTCTGGTGATGGAGGAGAAACATTAGCAACATCTACTGCACTAGAAATTGGATTTCCCTCATTTAAAATTCTACGCTTTGACATACATAACTTTGATTTTTCTCTTTCTTTTTCTACCTTTTCAATCGTTTTTTTTTCTTGAGGACCTTCTTTATCGAATTTGGTGGTTCCCCATGTTTAAAGATAAGAATTGGATTCCAAACAACCACCACAAATTTGTCTTTGTATTATGTAATAAGGCACAACCTAGTGAAGAAATTTGTTTTGTATTACAGAAGAAGACACATCTAATAATTATGATTCCAATTCCAATTTCACTTGGACAATTTTGTCTTCCAATTCCAAGAAGACACAAGAAGATACAGACAAAAATTCAAATTTCACTTGGACAAATTTGTCTTCCAAGTCTAAGAAAAAACAAGAAGATACAAACAACAATTACAATCGCACTTCCACAAATTTGTCTTCCTATTACAAGAAGACACAAGAAGATACAAAAAACAATTCCAATTTCACTTGCACAAATTTGTCTTTCAATTCCAAGAAGACACAATTACATACAAACAACAATTCTAGTTACATTCGACAAAGTTTTCTTCCAAATTTTCTTGCAATGGTCTAGCAATAGCACAAAAGTATTTATGAATCTAACAAGAACACTAAAAAAATTAAAACATGTATGTGTAGGATTATTTTGTTTAAATCCATCATGTTTTTTATCAACCATGGGATATTATATGAAGTGGGGTGTTCTTGGCACCAAACAATTCCCAACAGGAACATTCATGCACTCCTAAAACACGTGTGCACTAAAAAGAATGTGTCTTCCTGCTGAGAATAAATGACCAACTCAGTCAATTCATAGGCTCAATGTGTGTGTGATCTTAATGCAACATATAGAGAATTTAATATCCACCAAACCTTTTTATGAATAAAATTGTATAGGGGTATGGAGACAACTAATTCCTAAGGGGTTAGGATTGAAAGTGTTTCCAAGGATACAACAATGGTTAGAACACGAAGATGTGGGTGATGTGAGTGAAAGTGTTGTACACAAGGTATATGCATAGTGCACTCGGAGCTCAAGTTAAGTTGGGGTTAAGGATTGATTATAAGTTATGCCTAGCCTTACATGGAGCTGGGGGTTCTACATCATTTTATACATCAAGCTCTAGGTGAACGTCTAAATCTATATCTATCTCTATGTGGTGGTATAGGTCAAGGTCTACATCAAGATCTAGGTCTAGTTACAATATATTTGGAGGAATGGAACCTACTAAAATGGACATTATGATTGTTTGTAGGATTAGATACTATGAGATTTCAATGCAACCAAATTGAAAGGAACATGGAGGAAGATAGATAGTGATATTGAAATGAACTGTTTGGAGGCCGAGACAAAGGAAACAAAGTGAGGGGGATACAGTGAGAGTGAGACTAACAATGAGAGAGAGAAAGCAGTGGTATATGTAGGAGAGAAAGAGAGGAGATATAACAAGAGGGAGAGGGAGAGATATAGGGAGGAGGGGGGTAGAGAGAGAATGTGTGAGTGTGAGAGGGGGAAAGAGAAAGAAATAAAGAGGGGTTGGGCAAGGAGTGTTTGAGTGTGTGAGAGGGAGGGAGAGGGAGACAAAGAGAGAGGTTAGAGAGAAATTGAGAGAAATGGCGGGAGAGAAAGTGTGGACGGGTAGATGTATGAGAGAGAGATAGAGTGGGGAGATAGTGAGAGGGAGGGGACAGAGAGAGAGATGGAGGAGGGGGTCGAGAGAGAGTGAGACTAGTTGCGAGAGGAATGGGGGAGATAGAGGGAAGAGAGGGTAGATAGATATAAAGATATAAATGGGGTGAGGGTAGATGAGAGAGAGAGAAAGAGGTGGTATATGTAGGATATAAAGAGAGGAGAGATAGTTGTATGTAAGGGGAGAGATATAGGGAGGAGGGAGGTATAGAGAGAATGTGTGAGTGTGAGAGGGGGGAAGAGAAACAAAGAGAGGGGGGTTGGACAAGGATGTGGTGGATAGAGAGTGAGACTGATTGTGAGTGGAGAGATAGTGAGAGGGAGGGAGAGAGAGAGTGGGAGGGAGTGAGGAGGTGGTGGAGATATAGTGAGATTGATTGTGAGAGGAAGGGGGGAGATAGAGGTAGGGGGGTAGAGAGATATAAATATATTAATGGGGGATAACAAGTGTGTGTGCAAGAATGTGGGAGGAAGAGAGAGGTAGACAAACAGGGAAGGTGGAGAGTGAGAGAGTGAGACTATGGGGGGTCTATGTCATGGTGTATGTCAATAACTGGGTCAATGTATAGCTCTAGATCTAGATTTATGTCATGGTCTAAGTCATGGGGGGAGATAGTGAGACTGAGAGAGTCAAAGGAAGAGCATAAAAAGAGGGGGGTTATAGAGATAGGGGGTTCTAGGTGATGATATAGGTCTAGTTCATGATATAGGTCATGGTCATGTTCATATAAGTACTCGTATAAGTAATATTCCATTGGATGAAGAAAAAAAATTAACACTCACCTTGCATGATAGGCTACATTTCTTTGTTTCACATGTATACTTCATTTGTTGTGAGACATGCCTTACCTTTAGATGGAAAGAGAGAGAGATTTAGAACTAGGGGAAAATAAAAGGAGGTGGGGAGGGGGAGAGAGACAGACAAAGAGAGAGTGAGTGTGAGACTAACAACAAGGAGAGAGAGAGAGAGAGAGTGAGCCTGAGTGTGAGGTTAAAGGGGGAGATAGACGGAAAAGGGGATAGAGAGATATAAAGAGATAAATGGGGTGAGAGTATAGGAGAGAGGGGGAGGAGGATATAGTGAGAGTGAGACTAACAACAACGAGAGAGAGAAATAGGTGGTATATGTAGGAGATAAATATAGGAGAGATAATTAGAGGGAGGGGGAAATATAGAGGGAGGAGGGGCGTAGAGAGAGAATATGTGAGTGTGAGAGGGGGTAAGAAAAATAATTTAGAGAGAGGGGTTGGATAAGGAGTATTTGATTGTGTGAGAGGGAGGGATATGGAGACAAAGAGAGTGGGTATAAAGAGAGTGAGAGGAAGGGGGGAGACATAGTGGGGAGGGGTGGATATATGAGAGAGAGAGAAGAGAGATAGTGTGAGGGAGGGGGAAAGAAAGAGGGAGGAAGGAAGGGGTGGAGAGAGAGAGTGATAATGATTGTTAGAGGAAGGGGGAAGATAGAGGGAAATGGGGGAAGATATTTATAAAGAGATACATAGGTGGTGAGTAGAGGAGAGAGAGGGAGGGGAATATAGTGAGACTGATACTAACAATGATAGAGAGGATGAGGTGGTAGATGTAGGAGAGAAAGAAAGGAGAGATAGCAAGAGGGAGGGGAAGAGATAGAGGGAGGAGGGGGGTAGAGAGAGAATGTGTGAGTGTGAGAGGGGGGGAAGAGAAAGAAAGAGAGGGGGGTTTCACAAGGAATTTTTAAGTGTGTGAGAGGGAGGTACAGGGAGATAGAGAGAGTGGGCAGAGAGAGAGTGAGAGCAAGGGGAGAAGAGAAAGTAGGGAGGGTTATATGTATGAGAGAGAGCCGAGAGATAATCAGAGGGAGGGGGAGAGAGAGAGAGGGGGGGGAGGGGTTGGATAAAGAGTGAGACTGATTGTGCGACGAAGGGGGGAGATAGAGGGAAGGGGGTAAAGAGATATAAATAGAGAAATGGGGGGAGGGKAGAGGAGAGAGAGAAAGAGGTGGTATATGTAGGATAGAAAGCGAGGAGAGATAGTGGGATGGAGGGGGAGAAATAGAGGAAGGCGGGAGGTAGAGAGAGTATGTGTGAGTGTGAGAGGGGGGGAAGAGAAATAAAGAGAGGGGGGATGAACAAGGATAGGGTGTAGAGAGAGTGATACTAATTATGAGTGGATAGATAGTGAGAGGGAGGGGGAGAGAGGGAGGGAGGATGGGGCGAAGAGAGAGTGAGACTGATTGTGAGAGGAAGGGGGGAGATAGAGGCAGAGGGGTAGAGAGATGTAAATAACATAATGGGGGATATAAATTGCATGTGCAAAAATGTGGGAGGAAGATAGAGATAGAAAAAGAAGGGAGGTAGAGAGTGAGATAGTGAGAGTATGGGGGTAGAGAGAGAGAGAGAGTATGGGGGGTATTTTTCATGGTACATTCTATGTCAATATCTAGGTCAATGTATAACTCTAGATCTAGATTTATGTCGTGCTTTATTTCATTGGGGGTGATAATGAGAGTGAGAGAGTCGGAGGAAGAGCGAAAAAATAGGGGGGTATAGAGCTAGGGGTTCCTAGGTGATGGTCTAGGTCTAGTTCATGGTCTATGACATGGTCATGTTCATATAAATACTCATATAAGTAAGAGGAAAAGGATTGAGGTAGAGATAGGTAGAAAAAGGATGGACGTAGAGAGTGAGTGTGTTAAAGTGTGAGAGGAAGAAAGAGGAAGACATAGAGGGGGGATAGAAAATGTGTGTGTGTGTGTGATTGTGGGAGGGAGACAAAGGAAGACATAGAGCAGGCATATAAAGTGTTTGTGTGAGAGTGTGAGAGGGAGAGAGAAGAAGACAAAGAGGGTAGGTAGAGAGTGAATGTGTTAATGTGTGGGAGGGAGAGAGAGGAATACATATAAGGGGGTAGAAAGTGTGTGTTGGAGGGAGAGAGAGAAAGGCATAGTAAGGAAATAGAGAGAGTGAGAGGGAGAGAGAGGAAAATAAAGAGGGAGGTAGAGAGAGTGGTAAACGTAGGAGAGATGGGTAGATGTAGGAGAGATAGCGACATGAGGGGGGAGAGAGAGAGGCATGAGGGGCGAGAGAGAGAGTGGGTGAGAGTGTGAGAGGGGGAGAGAGTAAGACAAAGAGGAGTGTTCATACATTCTTGTAGCACGTGCCTGCTCCTAGATCACATGCATGCTCCTATAGCACATTTAGAATGAAAAACCTAGTGGTTCACTCTACAAATTCATAAAAACCTCCATTTTTGTGAATACCCCTATATATCTTTGTCGTTGATGTTATTTTTCTATAGGCTACACAATTCAATTGTTGACTAAATTATAGACATAGATCAAGTCGGTTATGTAGATTTCAAATATATAAAAAAATTTAATTATTATTTTTTACTATTTTTAATCTATTTTTTTCTTCACATGTATCGAAAACCTCGAATACATACCTCTAATATTTCTGCTATAACTTTTTTACATCTTAAACATTACTCAAATGAGTTATTTGCAGCACAAAATGAGACCAATACCCGTGATCTAAAAAAAATAAATCGTTTTGATCATTTTAAGACCCTTTAAGACTGCACGAACAAAAGACATGGTAATTTCAGGCATATGTTGACTTTGATAATTTAAAAAAAATATAAAATTAATATTAAAAATTTCCAAAAAAAACATGGAACAAGAAAAATGGATTCTATACAAGTATACAAGTTTTTGGAATGAAATTTCATTGTTAATACACTCAACACCTACACGAATGAAAATGAAAGTGGTGGTAGATGTGGAAGAGAAAGAGAGGAAAGATAGTGAGAGGGAGAGGGAGAGATAGAGGGAGGAGGGGTTAGAGAGAGAATTTGTGAGTGTGAGAGGGGGGGTGGAGAAAGAAGGAGAAGGGGGTTGCATAAGGATTGTATAAGTGTGTGAGAGGGAGGGAGAGGGAGACAAAGAGAGTGAGTGGAGAGAGAGTGAGAGGAAGGGGGGGGGGAGAAAGTGGGGAGGGGTAGATGTATGAGAGATAGAGAGTGGAGAGATAGTGAGAGGGAGGGTAAGAGAGAGAGGGAGGGAGGAGGTGGTGGAGAGAGAGTGAGACTGATTTTAGAGAGGAAGGGAGGAGATAGAGGGAAGGGAGGATAGAGAGATATAAAGAGAGAAATTGGGGGAGGGTAGAGGAGAGAGATAAAGAGGTGGTAGATGTAGGATAGAAAGAGAGGGGAGATAATGGGACGGAGGGGGAGAATAGAGGGAGAAGGGGGGGTAGAGAGAGAATGTGGGAGTGTAAGATGGGGGGGGAAGAGAAAGAAAAAGAGGGGTATTGAAGAAGGACGAGGTGGAGAGTGAGTGAGAATAATTTTGAGTGTAGAGATAGTGAGAGGGAGGGGGACAGAGGGGCAGAGAGAGAGGGAGGGAGGAGGGGGTGGAGAGAGAGAGAGACTGATTTTGATAAGAAGGGGGGAGATAGAGGTAGGGGGTTATATATATATAAATATACTAATGGGGGATATAAATTCTATGTGTGATAATGTGGGAGGAAGAGAGAGGTAGAAAAAGAGGGGAGGTAGAGAGTGAGAGAGTGAGAGCATGGGGGGTAGAGAGTGAGAGTATGGGGGGTCTATTTCATGGTCTCTGTCAATATCTAGGTCAACTTATAAGTCTAGATATATCTCTATGTCATCGTATAGGTCATGGGGAGAGATAGTGAGAATGAGAGAGTCATAGAAAGAGTGGAAAAAGAGGGGGGGTATAGAGCTAGGGGGTCTAGGTGATGGTCTAGGTCTAGTTCATGGTCTAGGTCATGGTCATTTTCATATAAGTACTCATATAAGTAAGAGGTAAAGGATGCAGGTAGAGATAGGTAGACAAAAAATGTTGGTAGAGAGTGAGTGTGTTAAAGTGTGGGAGGAAGAGAGAGGAAGACATAGAGGGGGGATAAAAAATGTGTGTGTGAGAGTGTGGGAGGGAGATAAAGGGAAATTCTAAAATGGAGGAAAATAGGGTATCTGAGACAGAGGATATCTACGTCTAGGTCTAGATATAATAGAGGCATATTCCAAGACTGTCAGGTAGGTTTCATGGGTTGAGGAGGTTCATAGGTAGGAGGCTAATAGGATCAAGATGTCTTACAGAATCAAATCATGCTAGACAATAGGATTTACCTCAATGACAGAGGATGCAACTAGTTAGGAAGATTGGAGAGAATTATTTTCTTCAGTGAGAGAGGGAGAAGACAATAAGGTGGATTGGAGAGAATTTTTGGTAGATGATCCAGTGTGGGAGATAAAGTTAGTTACAGGGTATTGTGGAGTGTGGTGAGAAAACCTCCCTCGCTAAAATTGAATGTTTAATTTTTTAGCTTCGGGTATGTATTCTCACATGACCCTATATGTTTGGCATGTGGGAATCATCTTGATCATGATATAACACTTTCGGTTTGGTGAAAAGTCTCCTGTAATGAAGCTGAGGATTTTTGGGCTTGTGTAGGGGCTTCACTACCACATATGAATCCCAAATTGGCGTTGACTTGTGGAGAGGATTCTATGGTGACCCCTAAGGATTGTGTATAAATGATATAGGTCATTGTGGCATCTCATATTGTGTCATAGTGTGGTCACATTATGGATTTGTAATAAGTGAGTCTGCACTTGTGCCAAGGAGGATTGGTGATCTCAACAAAGGGAAATTCTGAAATGGAGTAAATTTTGGCCTATTAGAAAGAAAACCATAGAAAATAAGAAGGTCACATGTGTGGGGTGATTTTTTCGTACATATATGCAAGTCATGAGTGTGATGAATAATTTATATATGTAGATCACAAGTGTGACAAATCAAATATATATGCAGGTCATAGGTTTGGCGAATCACATATATACATAGGTCACAAGTGTGACAAATTGCATATATACATAGGACGGTTTGATCATGGTAATTGCAACCATTCCTCCCATTCTCCTCAAATAGGAATTTTATAAGGATATTTTCACCATGGCAATTGTAAGGGATGATATAAATGGATATCACTGCTTAAGTTGTGTCCTCGCAAGCCCATCCCATTTCTTCTCTTAAATCTTGAACGGTTCTTCTTCCAAGTATAACTGACTAGCTTCATATATCATACATCATTTATTAGTGAAAATATACAATATGATGATCCCAAAACATTGGAAGAGACCATAAGGTGAGCTAAATTCCTTTATGATCATCATAAATGAAGAGCAAGTTTCCAAAAATCTTTGAAAGACAACAAGAAAATAAATATGGAACAGAGGAATAAGGGGACTAAGCCACCATTCTTTTGAAATAATTCTTAGGGACAACCAATTTCTAGAGAACCTAGGATGACCGACACAGTGGGGAAAACACCAAGGAAGCCTCCTATTCAATGTTGGGTTTGTGGTGGAGACCATATGTACATAAATTTCCCTCACATAGGTGAAAAATTGAGGACTTTTCACAATGTACATGAAGCTAATACAATGGAGGACATGGGAAGAAATTTACCTAGGATCTATGTAGCCCTGGACAACAAGCAAGATGAGTAAGTCACATATGTTTGAAGTGGAAGGTAAGATAAACAACCAAACTATTTCTATTTTAATTGATTAAGGATCTAGTCATAGTTATCTAGATCCTAAGATGGTGGAGACATTGCATTTTGCAAGAAAAAATCTTGGAAAATCTTGGCTGGTATAGTTGACTAATGGACTGAGCACGAGGGAAGATTTGAACATCATACCTTTAGGTTCCTATGACTGCCTAGCTGGTATGGGTTCATTGGACCAACACCATGCTATCCTGGAATTTTATAATAAGGAATTTACTTGCTTGGATGAGAAATGGAACCTAAGAACAATACAAGGAATTCATAGGGCAGTAACCGTGAGAGAAATTCTATCATTGCAGCCAAAGAAAAGTTACAGAAAAGGGTGTCAAATATTTGTTGCACATATGGAAGAGACACCTAAAGATAAGGTCCCAAATATTGGATATTATGCATTCCTAAAAGAGTTTGAATATGTATTTAAAGAAATACCAGGATTACCTCCTAAAAGAGACATTAATTTCTTCATCAATATGATGCCTGGATCAACCCCAGTATCCAAGACCCCTTACAATATGAGTACACCAGAATTGAAGGAATTGCAAATGCAACTTGAATAGATTTTGAATAAGGGGTATATACTCCGAAGTGTGTCACCCCGTGGTTGCCATTATTATTTGTGAATAAAAAATATGGAACATTGAGACTTTTCATTGACTTTAGGTAGTTGAACAAGGTAAATGTTAAGAATAAGCATCCTTTTCTAAGAATCAATGACCTCTTTGATCAACTGAAAGATGTAATAATATTATCTAATATTGATATCAAGTTGGGCTATCATCAGGTAAGAATTAAAGAAGAATAAATCAACAAGATTGTTTTTTGAACAATGTATGACCATTATGAATTCACAGTGGTGCCATTTGGGTTATCAAATGCACCAGTGGTCTTCATGTTTTTAATGAATGGTATTTTCGGAGAATACTTAGATACATTGTCATTTTCTTTTTGGATGGAATTCTTATTTATTCTAAGTTGGAGGAAGAGCATGAATAAAACTTGAGGATGGTATTACAAGTATTAATGGAACATCTATTGTATTCCAAATTGAGCAAGTGCTCATTCTATCAAAATAAAATTCATTATTTGGGCCATATCATTTCGAAGGAAGGAATAACATTGGTCCTAGAAAACATAAGGACCATTGAAGGATGGCCAACACCAAGGAATGTGATAGAGGTCAGATCATTCATGGGCCTTGTAGGATATATAGGAGATTTATTGAAGGATTCTCAAATATTTCACACCCAATCACTTCCTTTCAAAAGAAGGGTCTGAAGTTTCTGTGGGCATTGGATTGCGAAAATATTTTCCAACACTTGAAGAATTTAATAACAAGTTCTCAAATACTAAGGATTGTTAATCCAAATGAAAACTTCATTGTATGCACTGATGCATGCAAAGAAGGGATTTGTGGATTCCTTAATCAGAATGGTTACATGTTATGTTATGAATCAAGGTAGTTACAGGAGCATGAAAGGCTCTATGCTACTCATGATTTGGAGTTGAAAGCCATCGTGAATGCCTTGAATATGTGGAGGCACTACCTCAAGGGGAAAATATTCAAGTTGAGGATATACCATAGTGGTCTGAAATATTTATTTGGACAAACAACTTTAAATGCCAGGAAAAGTAGTTGGTTAGAATTTCTCAATGAATATGAATTTGATTTAAAGCATATCAAAGGGAAAGAGAAAAAGTTGGTTGATGCACTGAGCATAAGGTTGCATGAGTTGCATGCTACAGTCATTAGTTTGTACCAATCATATTTGAAAGAAAAAATATTAGAGGCTGCAAAATCAGATTTGCAATACATGGAAATAATAACAAAATTACACGAAGGTATTTTGCAACAGAAAATTGAAGACCATAAGCTAGAAAATGATGAAATTTTCATGTATAAGGGCATAATTTATTTGTCAAATTCACAATAATTGAAAAATATGATATTGAGAGAATTGCATAATGTACCTTACGTTAGGCACCCAAGTTATCATAAAACTATTGCAGATGTCAAGAACCAATATTGTTTTCCAGTCATGAAGAAAGAAGTTGATGATTTTATTGCCAAATGTTTGGAGTGTCAAAAGGTCAAGGCTAAGAATAGACACCCAATTGGTTTGCTACAACCATTTCCCATTCCTCAGTGGAAATGGGAAATTTTAACAATGCATTTCATCACGATACTGTCCATAAAAAACAAGAAGAATGATTCTATCATGGTAGTGGTGGATAAGTTTACTAAAGCTTCCCATTTTATTCCAGTAAAGCTCACTCACAAGTAAACCAACATTTGTGATATTTATATGAGAGAAATCGCTCTACTACATGGTATACCTAAGACAATTCTATCTGACAGAGATCCAATATTTACATCAAATTTTTGGAAGGGATTTGGAACAAATTTAAATTTTAGCACAACTTATCATTCAGAGTTAGATGGGAAATTAGAGAGGGTGAATCAAGTGATTGAGGATATGTTGAGGATGTACATCATGGATAAACCATCAAAATGGGAAGACTACCTACACTTATTAGAGTTTGCATATAACAATTGGTAGCAACAATCTATAAAGATGAGCCCATTTAAAGTGCAAAACACTGGTAAGTTAGGATAACCCAGTACATAGAGCAGTGGTTGGGCCATAATTACTCAGGGAAATGGAAGAGAAAATGATTAAAATAAAACATAATTTAAAGGTTTCCCAAGACATGCAGAAAAGTTATGTTGATAAGGGAAGAAATCACAGTGAATTTAAAGTGGGTGACCATGTATTCTTGAAATTAAAGGCCAACATAAGTTCCTTGAAGTTGGGAATTTGTTCAAAGTTGGAAGCTCATTATTGTGGGTTGTTTGAAATCCTAGAGAGGTTTGGTCCTGTAACATACATGCTTTCTTTTCCTGCATCAATGTCTATTCATAATGTATTCCATGTATCATTGCTAAAAAAGTATGCACTTGATGCTAATCATGTCATTTATTGGGATGTGATTCAAGTGGAGCAAGAAGTTTCCTTTCAAGTGCATCTAGTGTGCATATTGGACTGGAATACCAAGCAGCTACAGAATTGAGCCATAGAGCTAGTAAAGGTCCAATGTACCTGGTACGGTCCTGGAGATGCAACTTGGGAGCACGATGATGCTATGAGGGAAGAATTCCAACATAGTTTTTAGTATTTTTGAAATTTTGGTTGTATATGTGTATATATTGCAATGAGGACAATGCATAAATAAGGGGAAGGGGAATGTAATAACCCTAGGTTGAACCCCAACTATAAATGTAAATATAAATGTACATATGTATATAATCTAGTGAGTTGTTTGATATCATTTTTCATGCACCTTCCATGGTGTAGTGCGTACATGTACTTCACACTAAAATGATGAAATGTGCACATTCCAGGATACTGTGCAGAATAAACTTAAGTGCACACCATTTTGAGTGTAGAGAGCCTTTGTGTATATGTTGTGTTTTGATGTTGGTGCGATGAGATGCAGAAAGGAGAGTATCCTGTAATGTAAATGTAAATGTAATCACACACAAATATTAATGAAAAACACATCAATGCAGCAAACCAACCATGTAAAAGATTATGGGAGACTAAAATCCACTAGTTATGGAAAGGGGGATAAAATTTAAGGATAAGGGGATAATCTAGGGAGCTTAAGCCAAAATGGAATATTATATTAATATTCCTTAAAGTATAAAGTATGGATAATTATTTTATCGTAAATTATAAGGATGGGAAAAAGTGGGCCAAAGTAGTTCTGAAAATGAGAAGTGTCAAGTAGGGAACAAGCATACATATATTTTGGACTTATTTCATTTTCCATGCATGCCATCATCATTCAGTCACTCATTCATCTATCCTTTGTACCTTCCTGTTACTATCACTCTACCCGTACCTATACCTATACCCATACCCATCCCTGTACTTGGTTATCTTAGGAGCTAGACTGAAGACGTGGGTTGTCAGACCCATGGTATATTGAAGAGGTAGGTTTTCAGGTACATGGGATATCAAAGAGGAGGGTTTTCAGGTCCATGATCAATTATCTCTAGGTGATATAATTATTGGGAATTGATTTTTTGAAGGTGCCAAACTGCAGCTACATACCTACAAGACCTCCTTCAAATCCTGTTGTTGAAGCCACAAAAAGGAAGTGGGGTAGCTAAGGGATTGTTGAGAAGAGAATGGGCACACTTCCTGGGGTGGGACAAGAATGTGGGGAATATGAGACTGTAGGATGTTAGTTTGAGTTGGCACATGTGATAGATTTGTTCCTATTGTCTGAGATGCATTAGCCTAGTTGGGAATTCCATTACCTGGGTGTAGTTTAGTCCCAGCTCGAGGTTGAACCACTACTGAGAGTTTTGAGCAGTGTGGTCAGAGACTATTTTAGGGGCTAAATTTGGCAAATGGGCTAATTTTCCATGGTTTTTCCCAAAAATAGATTCGCTAATTTCCATTTTTTCTAAAAACGATTCGCCCAAAATCTGTAGAATAAAATTATTTTACATATAAAATCACCAATATTTTATAGAAGCTATATTAAATCCTTATAAATTTGAATATTTTTGCAAAACTATCGTCAAACATTTTACATTTTGCATATTAAGGACTAGTAAGATTAGCCCATGTTTCTACATTTTAATATAAATTTATATCCTTAAAATTATGATTGAGTGTGGTCTAAGGATGGGAGGAACGTGGAAGGTCTACATGTAGTTGGTGCTCTTTTTATTAAGATAAGTATCAATTGTTTGTTAAATTATGTACTACGTTATTATTTATGCATCTTTTTGTGGGTTTTCCCTATGTGTGTTGCATGTGTATTTTTATTATTATTTTGTATGAAACTGTGTATTTTCAGAGTATTTTTATGTTTTAATGTGGTATCAAAGATTTAATTTTTGGTTGTCATATCCTAGTTGGTTTCTATGGATTCTACATAGAGGGAAATGAGAGAGAGAGAGAGAAAGAGAGAGAGATGGGGTGGGAGTGATGAAGGGAGAGGGAGGAAAGTGGATAGATATGGGAAGAGAGGGGGAGGGAAGAGAGGGGAAGGGCACACAGAGAGAAGGATGGAGGTAGGGAGAGAGGGTTGCAGGGGAAGAGAGAGAGAAAGAGAGAGGGGGGAGAGAGAATCATAGATAGAGAGAGCGGGAGAATGATATAACGAGAGGGGCTAGAGAGAGATAGGTAGGGAGGGAGAGACATATAGAGAGAGAGGGAAAACCGAGGGAGAGATATTGTGGAAATGGTTGGAGAGAGAGAGAGAGAGAGAGAGAAAGAGAGAGAGAGAGAGAGAGAGAGAGATGGATGGGAAGTAGTGGGGGATATATATAGGGAAAGAGATAGAGAGGTATAAAGGGGAAGATGTGGGGGAGAAAGAGGGAGGGGATATAGAAAGAGAGTGAGAAAGTGAGAGAGAGAGGTTGAAGCGAGAGGGAAATATAAAGGGAGGTATGTAGAGAGGGTGAGTGAGAGTATGAGAGAGATATAGAGGTTGGGAGGGAGAGATAAAGAGAGAGTGAGGGGGAGAGAAGGATAAATGTAGGAGAGGGAGAGAGAGAGAGATGAAAACAAGGAGATAGTGTCAAAACGAGATGGAGAGAGTTAAACAAGAAGAAAGTTTCAAAACAAGAGAGAGAAAGAGAGAGAGAGGGAAGGAAGGGAGAGAGAGTGCGGATGTGGGGGGAGAATGAGGGAGGGATAAGGGGAGAGAGAAAGAGAGGGAGGGAGAGAGAGAGAGGTAAAGGGAGAGAGGGGATGAAATAGAGAGAGAAGGAGGGGGAGAGAAGGGGGGCGAGGAAGATAAGGGGAGATAGGTAGGAGAGAGAGAGAGGTGGATATGATATGGAGAGAGAGGGAGGGGTAGAGAGATGGGGAGGGTGGGATTATTAGATAAGAGATAATGGGAGGAGGAGAAGGAAAT
>ML779031.1:107211-137225 GCA_009831015.1 Picea engelmannii
GAGAGAGAGAGAGAGAGAGATGGGGTGGGAGTGAGGGAGGGAGGGAGAGAGAAAAAGAGGGAGGGATAGGGAGAAAGGTGGAGAGATTGGGGATGAGAGAGGGAGGGTAGAGAGAGAGAAGGATGGAGGTAGGGAGAGAGATAGAGGTCATATAGAGAGTTCAATGTAGAGGGATGGAGGGAAAGGAGGAGGGAGAAAAAGATACAAAGAGAGGGAGAGATAGAGAGAAAGTTATTTAATGTTAACATGAACACATGAGTGTTCTTGTTCCTAGTAACACACTTGCATTTTAGGAACATAAAATCACTTTCAAAATGCGCACACACTTTAAGAATGCACGTGCACTCCTACAGCACGTGCATGATATTTTGAACTCAATTCTTTTTGGCGAGTTTGGCAAATTTAGAATACATGTATGTTGACTTGGATGCACTAGATTTAGATTTGTGATGAAAAACCAAATGGTTCAGTCTACAAATCAATAAAATCCTTCATTTTGGTTAATACCTCTCTATATATTTGTTTTTGATGTTATTTATCTATGGGCTTCACAATTTAACAAATCTATAGACACATATAGAGTCCATTATGCAAATTCCAAATATATAGATTTTTTTAAAAATTAATATTATTTACAATTTTTAATCTAATTTTGTCTTTGCATGATCCAGATTTTATGAAAAAAATGAAATGAATATAGATTATTATCAAAAGATGCTTAACACAAAATAGCATATATATAGAAAAATTGGTTTCTATTCAATAAGGAAATAAGCTGAAACTGGTTTTTATTTAATGACAGTTGTGCTCATTTACGAGAAGATCATTACAATGAGGCTCTCAAGGAATTTTTACAATAAAAAGAAATTTGGAAAACCTTATACATCCAAAAACCTAACCCTAGGAGATGAAGCACCAAAAGTCATGTGGGCCACATTTGGGTAAGTTAGGACATCAACTTCCCAAGGTTGTAACTCTTGCATACAATCTTCGTTTTAGGCGTTGAATAGCCCGTTGGAAAGGTCTATCCGAGGAATAAAAATGTTTCCTGCAACAAGCCCCATAATGTTTAACTGTGGCAATCCCTAAAAATATTGTTTAGGGCCTCAAAATGGCCCGGGAAGTCAGGGACCCGAAAACTAGGAAACAACTGTCGAACTGGAAAACTACCGAAATGAGCTAGTTGGAATAGGTGGGAGGCCACCAAAATTCATTTGGATCAATCCTCCCCCCTTATGAAGAAATGGTATCCATTGCGTTGATTTCCCCCATTAGATGGGGAAATTTCTGTTGAATTTAGTCCCTACTTTGACAACTCAATAAAGATGGACCCTTTGCTAGAGAGTTCCCTTGACATGTTTGTCCACATTATGATCATTGGATGCCTGTTGTATGCAGTCGGGGTTGAGCTCTAAATGTGTAAGTTGTTCTCCTATCTCTGAGGTGTCCAATAATGGTGGGAAATAACATCGCAGGAGATCCACGTTCAACACTAGGTGCAGGCCAATGAAATGAGGAATGTTGAGCTCAAAATCATTATCACCCACAACCTTGGTGATGGCGTACGACCTATAATGGAGTGGGTGTAGCTTCATATGGAGTCTGGTAAGGCGTTATTTCTACAAATGCAACCAAAATTTTTCTCCCACCTGAAATGTATGTGGCAATGGATGTTGATCATGGCACTGCTTGTACTTTTCATAGGACTTCTGTAGGATATCCTGAACCTATTGATGGATTTGATGGATCGGCTTTATGAACCGGGTGTATTTTTCAACTTTATTTGGACCAGGAGATGATTTGGTCGAGGTGACCGCAAGGGGTAGTTCAACATCTATGGCACTCAATGGTTGGAATACCAACCCCACCTGAAAGGGGATGTGGCCAGTTGAACTATGCAAGGCTCGATTGTAGATATGACGGACATAGGGAAGAATCTCATACTATCTGCGAGGGTGCTTGGAATTATACATGTGCATTATATTCACGATCATTTGAATTACAAGCTCAGTTTAACCATCTGTCTGGGGGTGGAAGGTCATGGATTTGTTGATCTTGGTGTCCAGCAGTGACTAGAGGCTCGACCAAAATGTGATGAGAAATCAACTATCCCCATATGAGACAATGGTTTGTCGTATTCCAAAATGTACCCAAACTCGTTCAAAGAAGAGATTGGTAGTGGCCTCTATTGTGATTCTCTTCTTGCAAGCATCTAGAATCGTCATCTTAGAAAAGCAATCAACAACCACAAAAACACACTCATTTCCCCTCTTGGTGGACAAGAGGGCCAACATGTAGTCCATGGTTATGACTTACCATGGCCTGTCAAGAGTAGTTAGAGGGATGTACAAGCCTTGTTTCTTAATGGTCTATTTGGAAATAGTGCAGGAGGTGGAAGACTTGATATACTTGCCAACCTCCTATCAAAGTTTCAACTAGTAGAAATGTTTCTACAACATTTCCATTGTCTTTTCGACGTCAAATTGTACTCCCACCCGACTGTAGTGGGATTCCTAGTTAAACTTCTCTCTCTCACTTGATGGAACACAAATATGGCCCAGACGACACAACAACCCATAATGAAGATGGAAATTAGCGACAATTGCATTTGTGCCCAACATTTGGTAGGTGGTGGTGAGGTCTGGGTCTATCTCATAGAGTTGGGGCCATCCATAGGTCTCATGGTCGCAAGAGTCTAGCATCGTGGTGAGTTCCACGATTGGAGGTCTGCTGAGGCAATCAAAGAAGCGGTTAGTTCTTCTTGTTTTATACTTGATGTTGAGGTGGAATTTCTCCAAGTATGTGGACCACTTCTGATGGAATTCATTCTGCAATTTTCCTTATGTTGGCATGAAGTGCACTGGCTTATGATCAGTGTGGATGACAATCTCCTTCCCAAGAATGTAATCTCTCCATCGGCAACACACTATCACAATGGAGTACATTTATTTGTCATAACTAGGGTACTTATGAACAACGTCTAATAGTGTCTCACTATGATATGGCATGGGGTGGCCATGTTGAGTGAGAATGACGCCCACAACATAGTCTAAAGAATTTGTCTCAATATCAAAGGGTTGGTGTAGGTTTTTTTATCAAAGTACTGGGGCTAAGCATAAGAATTGCTTCAAATCATTGATTCACGCTTATTGTTTGTACTAACCTCATAGAAATTTGTCCTTACCACCACCCTTGGTTACTTGGCTAAGGGCCCATGCAATACGAGAGAATCGCAACATGAACCTACAATAGAAATTGGCAAGGATGAAGAAGATATGAAGATCAGTGAGTGTGGTTGGGCCTAGCTAGTCACAGATGACTTGGATCTTGGTTGGATCCACATGTACACCATGTTGATCAACAATGTATCCTAGGTAATGGATTCTTTCCATATCGAAGGAGCATTTTTCCAAGTTGGTGTATAGCTTGTTCTTCTACAGGGTGTGCCAAACCTTTTGAATATGTTGCATGTGTTTTTCCCAAGTCTTGCTATAAATGAGAATGACATCCAGATACACCACTACAAAAGTATTGGTGAATGGTCGTAGGATATCGTCCATCATCCTCATGAAAGTGGTTGGAGAATTTGTCAATCCAAAGGGCATGGCCAACCATTTGAAAAGACCTTCCTTTGACTTGAAGGTGGTCTTCCATACATCTGTATGTTCTCTCGAGATGTGGTTGTGGCCAGATTTTAGATAAATCTTATTGAAGTATTTTTCCCCCGTGAGAGTACCAAGGAGGTTGTAGATTTGGGGAATAGGGTATTGGTTTCTGACTGTGATTTTATTCAAGGCCCGATAATCAATGCAAAGTCACCAGGTTCCATTTTTCTTCTGTACTGACACAATTGGGCTCCCGCAAGGTGATGATATGGATGGATGTTCCCCTTGTGGATTAGTTCTTGGATTTTCCACTTGATCTCCTCATTCTCTAATAGAGAGCGTCAATTGGCTGACCCATTGGGAATCAATGCGTCAGGGGTCAGATCGATGGGGTTCTTGACATGACAGTGCAAATACACCCTGATAGTTGAGGAGAAGATATCTTAGTGTGCGTCCACGACCTTATCCAATTGCTTATGTTGTGTGGAGAGGTCGGTCACAGAGACCCTAGATGTGGCTATGATATTTCACTCATTCTTAGAGAGACTCATGAAGAAGACAAACTTCCCTGTATGAGAGATGACCTTCCTGCATTGCTTGGAAGAGATCAGGGAAATAGAACTAGGTGGGACTACCTCTGGTATCCTGTACAATTTCTTTCTCAAAGTAATAATAATACTGTGAGGCCTGGACTCATATATAGCATGACTTTTCCATAAATATGGTTGGCCCAAAAGAACATTACAAACTTCAAGAGGAGAAACATCACACAATTCCACATCTTTTAAGGGCTTGATGTCGTATGACAGGAGAAATTGTTGGCTGACATGGATGTCACTTCCTTGGAGGAACCATCAGATGGTGTAGGGTTGTGGGTGAAGCGTTGTTGGTGGGGCGAGTCACCTAACAACCTATGATGAGATGAGGTTCTTTTGGCTACCGCTATCAACGATGAAGTGAGTGGGGTACCCTTCACCTAAATATGTGAATGAAAAATGTGTCTGCCTTCCTCTGGCTCCTATGGTTCACCGGGTTGGAGCTTGGTGGTAGCAACGATAGCACTAGGTTCTCCATTAATGATATGTCCCCCCCTCTCTGGTTCTGACTCAGAGTCAAAACCCGCATATGATTTAGATGATTTCACCTTAGCTACCAGTGACTTCTTTCAATGACAATCAACATTGTTATGCGAGGGGATCTTATGGAAGTCGCGCCACTTCTCGGTATATTTTTTTGTCTTTCTGGTGTCCTTTTTTCCTTGTGGCCTGGACTATTTTTCCTGAGGCAGTCCATCTTTTCTTTTTCATTTTGTTTTTGGGTTGGGGCCTCCCTTTCCTAGATTTTTCTATGAGGGATTCCGAGGCCCAAATTTCCGCGTATTTTGTTTGAGCTTCTGCTCAATTTTGATGGCATATCGGTAGGACGCACCCAAGGATGAGATGTCCAGAAAATCCATTTTGGCCAAGATGTATCTATGCATATCATCATGATACTTGAGCACCAGAGGTCTCTCGGAATATTCGATACCCATCTTGGTGTGCAAGGTATGGAAGATATTTGTGAACTTGAGCACTTCTTGGTCTCTTTCTTGCCGCAGTGTGGTCCATTTTGTATACAGGTCATCATAACTTCCAAGAGGGTAGTATTGTTCCTTAATTGCATCCCCGAAGGACTCTGAGTTGACCGCGACTGTAAATAATGAGGGTTCCTTTGTTTCTTTCCTCTCACAAAAATTTTCCCATCGATCTTTGACATGGGGAATGACTTTGAGGAGTGTAAAAGTAACATCTTCTCTATTCGAGAAGCTATGGATAGAGAAATACCCTTCTAGTAGATTCAACCATTTGTCTATAGCATCTGTTTCTATCAGACCTTCAAATATATGAATATCGAAGTTGATTTCTACATTGAAGGGGGGAAGCACCTCCATTTGAGAAAGATGTGTTGCCTATTGGTAGCCACTGAAGGATTTGCGCAAAACTATCCATCACCGCGTTCCTCTATTACGCGAGGGCTTCCTCGAGAAATTTTTTGAAGGGATCTCCTATCTCGTCATCTTTATTTCTCCCACCATGAGAGGTCTCTTGGGCATGAGAGATCTTTTTTCCTCAAGAGAAACAAGCTTGAGACCCAATTCTTTGTAACCTGACCTCGTCGGGGACATACCTTAAGAACGACAAGAAGCAAATTGATCTGATACCAATGATCTCGATTTTATTAGCGGAACAAAATGAAAACATATTATTATCAAAAGATGCTTAACACAAAATAACAAATATACAATAAAACAAGTTTCTATTGAATAAGGAAATAAGATGAAACTGCAAAATGGAGCGGAAAACAAACATGCTAGAATGGTGGCGTCTTGTCTCTGGGAAGAGATGTGACGGTTGTGCTCATTCGCCTGAAGATCATTACAATGAGGCTCTAAAGGATTTTTTACAATAAACAGGAATGTCAAAAACCCTAGACATCCAAAAACCTAACCCTAGGATATGAAGCACCAAAATTCATGGGTGTGGGCCCTGTTTGGGTAAGTTAGGACATCCACTTCCCAGGGTTGTAACTTTTTCATACGATCTCCATTTTAGGCGCACACTAGCCCGTTGGAAAGGTCTATCCGAGGACTACAAACGTTTCATGCAGCGATCGATACACATGTTCACTGTGGCGACCCCTAAAAACGTTGTTTAGAGCCTCAAAATGGCCTGGGAAGTCAGGGACCCGAAAACTAGGAAACAACTTTCGAACTAGAAAACTACCAAAATGAGCTAGTTGGAATAGGTGGGAGGCCACCGACATCCATTTGGATCAATCTAATTTTTTATTTGCATATATCAAAATCCTAGAATACATACCTCTGCTATATATTTTTGTAGGCTTAAGCATCTAAGAAAAATATTTCCATCTTGTTAAGACCCTCTTAGCTTGCAAGAACAAACAAAAGGCATTCTAATTTCAAGGATATATTGAATTTCATAATTCAAAAAAAATATAAAAAAAAATATTATAAATTTCCAAAAAAAACATTACGCAATAGATTAACGGGTTCTTGACAATTATACATGTTTTTGGAATGAAATTTCATCATTAAGGTACTCAACACCTGCAGTAACAAAGACATATACCTTATACTTTGTTGGAAAAATAACATACCATTTTTAGAAAAGATCAAATTTCACATAGTTATTCACAATTTCTATGAATAAAATATATATATTCAGAAATCTAATTCAATTTCCTACATTTCATCTTGTTATGACATATTCAAATTCATTCTAGAAGTACCTTGAAAAATCAGTCCAAGTTAACATATTGTTATTTTTCCATGTTTGCATTGCCATAAAGGCATCTTGAGAGACCATCATTAACTTGCACATACCCATATACAAATGAGAAAACTAATTTACAAAAATACACATTCTTGCACATAACCATATACAAATGAGAAAACTAATTTACGAAAATCCAGAGTAATGATTCCACGTGATTCTGCAAGTCCACCTTGTGAGAGGCTAAAAACAAGTGTACTAAATAGTACCTTGTAAGCGTGTAGGGAGTAAAAATAACACAATACCTTAATATGTAGGGAGTAAAACTAACACAATACCTCAATATGTATATGATCCAATGAGAATGGGAATAAGAGTTAAATATCCATATACTCAAGATGTTAATTTAAGGATCCATTTTCATTCTTATAGATTTTCGTAACCTTACAACTAAAAGTAAGAGGACCTTTTAGGACATCATCAATGTCAACAACCCATTTACTAAACAAATGAGGAGTATAGGGAACTATATGTCAATTCATAATTCCATTGTGCATGTGTAACCAAGATTTGAAATTTATTGTATTTAATGGCACTTTCTGCAATCCAATGATCAACATAGAGTTGACAAGTGGTATTTAAAAAAAAATAAAATTACAAAAAAGTGTTTCAATGTGGCTCATTTATAAAATATTTCAATGTTGATCTTAGGTAAAATATTTTGTTGAAAGTAAAAAAACTGGTGTATGTGTGAATTGGGTTTAACATTTGTAACCAAGATTTACAATTTATTGTATTTAATGGAACTTTCTACAATCCAATGATCAACATGGAGTTGACAAGTGGTATTTAAAAGAAATATAAATAGAAAAAAAGATTTTCAATGTAGCTCATATATAAAATATTTCAATGTTGATCTTAAGTAAAATATTTTGTTGAAAGTAAACAAACTAGTGTATGTGTGAATTGGATTTAACTCAAGTGGTTGGAAGAAAGTTTTTTTTTTTTTTGTAAATAAAAAAGAGCCTTGTATTAGTTTTGACTGTTATTTGTACAATCCCATGTGTTAGCCACCTGTTCTACCACAAAAGGTAAACTAGAACAAGTGGATGCCATAAGAGACTTAGAGTTTGACGTGTGACCACATGACCAAAACTGTATGAACAAAATAATTTGATCACCATGACCAAACTGTATGAACAAAATGGAACTGGTCACCATGACCATCTATCTTGTGACAAGAGAAAACAAAAAACAGTATCCTGTGGCGAGAGAAAACAAAAAACAAGAAACTTGGAGGCTTTACTCCTTGGGTGAGCTTAGGTGACCATGGATATTTTAGACAGGGATGTACTCTTGGCCACATGTTGGGCATTAAGTCTGTGTAGGAGCATCCACCAATGCATCAAACAAAATGTCCAATCTTTGGCCGAGGATGCACTGTGAGTGCCCTAACATATGACAATAATTGAACCTTATATTTTTCTTGTTCTTATATTTTTGTTGTTTCTTGCCACCCTATTGTGGGCATGCCGTCTAGCCTTACATTACTTCATAAATTGTTTCATTTTGTTTCTTTTGCACCCATTTTTGTTACTCTTTCAACATGAATTTGTTGGAATTTTTTTTGTTTCCCCTTTCTTTTGGCATAGAAAGAAACATATCCTGCAATGTTGGTGGTATTGCACCATTTCTTCTAATTTCTTATAACAATGCATAAAAAACCATCTCAAAATATAACTTTTCTTTGTTCAACATAAGTTATTATTTTCAAAGTATAAAACTATTGTGGAAATGACTTCAATAAAATTAGAAATGTTGGGATTGCAAGACTTTATAGTCATCCCTAACACTATCAAAATGGGAAAATAAATTGAGTAAACAAATGTGATCACTCATATTGTTTCCCTCCACATAATTCATGTTATAAATTTTTGTATGGAAGTACATTACCTATTTTGGACTAAATAGTACTACATCTTTTCGTTGGTCTTATAATTCTTGGTGTCTATTTGAATATTATTACAAAATGTGAGTTCTATTATGGCATTGCTTTATCCTCTTCCTAAATATTTGATCCGGATTATTTTCGGCACGAAATGAGAGCGGAGATATAATAAAGAAATGCACAGAGATATTGCAGATATTCAATAATATAACAGAAATGTATCAGAGATGCAACCATAAACATAGATATACAGTAATACATGATTTCTATTAATCAGAGAAATGTACAGAGACTGTAAAAATACAGAGTGAAAGACTCGCTAGAATGGTGGCAGCTTATCTCTGAGAAGAGATGTGACGCCTACTCGCATTCGCAAGAAGATGGTTACAATGAGGCTCTAGAGGCCTTTTTACAATAATTGGGAATGCAAAAATTCCTATACATCCAAAAACCTAACCCTAGGAGATGAAGCGCCAAAAGTCATGTGCGCCCCGTTTGGGTAAGTTGGTGCATCAACTTCCCGGGGTCATAACTTTTGCATACGATCTCCGTTTTAGGCGTGTGATAGCTCGTTGGAAAGGTATTGTCAAGGAGATTCATTTTGGGGGCTCAATTATGACTTCAACTATCATTGAGAACCTCTATCTCGAAAATACTTCATTTGGACCCTCAAAATGGCCCCGAAAGTTAAAACATGCTAAAAATAGTAAATTGCCAAAATGGCCAGAAAACTGTTTTGAGCCATTTGGAAAAGGTGGGTGGCCACCGATATCCACCTGGATCAATATTGAACTTCATCCTTACTTGTAGTAAGAGGACTTGGTTTCCATATTGGTTTCATTAGAAATACCAATTTCTCCTTCCCCTTTCAAAGCCATGTTAGGTTAATCATTGAGTGCTTGTTGTTTATTGTGGCACATGGTTTTAGCCCATGGTTGTCATGTGATGGTAGTGTATTTAAGAGGATTATTGTCTAGATTATAATTTGTCTCAAATGGATGGTGTTGGTTGAATTGGGCATGGTCTTGGTTGACTTGGTCAAGGGTACTGAAGACATCTTTGTGTGGTTTTTTGGGTTTGGATTTACACATTAGATATGAGATTTTATCTATGTGTGCACGCTTATGTTTATGTCTCTCTTTGTAGGTGTAAAATTTTAAATGGTATTGGAGCCTAAGTAGGATTGGAATATCTAGAGAGAGTGGTTTGTAATATTGAGAGCCTTAGGTTGATGTCAACATAGAAAAAGTGTGGTTCTCAGAAGAAATTGGGGGAAAAATTCCCATGGCTAATGAGAATGTCATTTCTAGAGAATATCTACATGATGGTATCGAGTTAAGAGAAAATTTTAATTTGGTGGGAGCTTTTGTTATGACTTACAACAGCCTAATATTTGACCTAAGGAGCTCTATAATATGACATAATTTCTTTTGAAGCTAGGAAATTGAGAAGAACGCAATTTTTTATTTTTTTTTGGCTTGAAGGCACATCATAAGAATGGGCATGGTATATGTGTGATGAGATGACCAATGGATGATATGCCAAGTTCATATAGTTTCAATTCAAATAAATCCGCTCCATTCTTCCTTTGTAAATTTATTATGAGCACAATTCATACACACAACAATAAAACAAGTGCCATCTCCATAGTTAAATAGGAACTTGGCGGTTTGATGTGAGTTGATATTTTTCATTCTTTGATACTACTTGGATCTCTAATTGTGTGTAATTTATATGTAGAGTGACTCTGGTTGATGGCGGGGAAAGGTTTTCCATTGTGTACAAAATCACTCGCACACCATTTTTAATTATTTCAACTATATTACTTTTTTGAAGCTTGTGTTTTTGCTAAAATATAAGAGACACTTTACATCGTTTAACCTTAACTACAAATTACAATTCAATTGTTTGTTACAGAATTAATAGGAGTTACAATGAGAAATATAATTTTGACAGAAGGGGACTATGTTGACCTCCTAATTAATACTCAATTTATTGGGCTAGGAAGGGATGAATCTACAAACACTAGGACTTATTGTGGAAGAGAAAGGGTTAATGCATGCTATGTTATAGTTTTGATAATTGATGTCACTCAACCACATATGATTGTGTAATATGTTGATGAAGGGGACATACATCCATGGAAGATCATAGATTTGAGGCACAACATAGGTAAATCAAAATCTCAAAGCATGTGTTAAGTGTTATTGATAGTATATTGAATGTTTATTTTAGGAAATACTATTAAGTGTTATTGATAGTATAATGAATGTTTTTTTTAGAAAATACTATGTTTCTTTAATTTTGTGTACAAATGCAAATGTTTATTCTTCATTTTCTATTGGAGACAAGGTAGATCTTCTACAATCTAGAGTGAAGGTAGGTGAGGACTCCATATTCAATACAAAGCTTATTCATAAGGTGTATGGAAGGATGGTAAAGAAAGGATGCATAATGGTTAAAATTGAGAAGGTTTTAAAACGTGATGCTCCTCTACCACATCCAACAGGATTTGAGCATACATTGGAGGATGCATTGGAATCTTATGAGATTTGGACAAAATCAGATTTGGAATGTCATTGTCATGATCATCCCACAAATATAATTTTGAAAAAAGGGGACTTTATGGACCTCCTAATTAATGGTCAAGTTATTGGGCTAGGAAGGGTTGAATATGTAGACACTAAGACTTATTATGGTAGAGAAAGGGTTGATGCAGACTACGTTACAACTTTGATAATTTATGTCACTCAACCAAATTTGATTCTAGAATATGTTGATAAAGGGGACATACATCCATGGAATATCATTGATTTCAGGCACAACACAGGTAAAGCAAAATATGAAATCATGTGTTAAGTTTTATTGATAATATATTAAATGTTTATTTTATCAAATATTGTTAAGTGTTATTGATAGTATACTGAATTTTTTTTTTAGAAAATACTAAGTTTCTTTAATTTGATGTATAGGTGAAAATGTTTCTTCTACATTTTCTATTGGAGATAAAGCAGATCTTATACAATGTGGAGTGAAGGTAAGTGAGGGATCAGTATTCAATAAAGATCTTGGTCATAAGGTGCATGGAAGGATGATAAAGAAAGGATGCATAGTAGTTAAAATTGAGAAGGTGTTAAAACATGATGCTCTTCTACCACATCCAACAAGATTTGAGCATACACTAGGGGATGCATTGGAATCTTATGAAATTTGGCCAAAATCAGATTTGTAACGTCATTTTCATGATCATCCCACAAATATTTCCAAATATAGGGTTACATTCACATGTACAAACATATTTCTTACACATGGATGCACAGGAGAAAGCATGTGCATTTCCAAAGGAATCATAGTTAATGTCTACGAGGATGACATGGTTGAGGGTGAAACACTAGGTGAAATTGACTTTGGTGCTTGTGTGGAAGAGATACATGGAAATTGTGAAATATGTAGGATAGGGGATAATTCTATACACTGTTTGGTTAGATGGCCAATAAATAAATTGGTGGAAAACAAAGGTGAGATGTTGATGCTCAAGGAACCACCCAAGGAAATGGTGATATGGGATGTGATAAAGGACACAAGTCCCTTAGAAAAATGTGATGGGAATCTTTATAATGAAAAAAATGTATACTAAAATGATATGCATGTAATGAGGCCATATAAAAAGATTAAATGAGTTATGGATACAAAAAAAGTTGCAAAATGTCAAACAAGGATAGATGAAGAGAAATAAATTTTACTTTTGGCAGCTGATGAATGTTGTAAACAAGATTTTATTCAACATGTGGATAGGAAGACCATTTCAGTTTCTAGAAGGAGTATGGAACACATAAATAAAAATGGTGTTCGGGAATTTGTCTTGAATTCACTCCTTTCAAACACAATCATGTCAAAAAGCCATGGCCATGGCCTATCTCCTATTGTTATAAAAGTAAAGGACATGAGATTTAATGGTAATATTATTTGTAATAAAGCATGGTACAATATACATAAGATTCCTCAAGTCACCTTCTATAAGTAGCAACATTATTTCCAGCATGGACACATCAAATCCATTCATGGTAAGAACAGCACATGCAAAACACATGCACATACCGTGGCAACCATAGAAATATTACACAAAATTGTAATGGATAATTCATATTATTCACCAAACCAAACAAGTCAAGTTGAAAAAGATGGAAGGTTTGCTCCTTTAATATTGTTGCCTTCTACTTACACACAGAGTTCTTTGTTAAATGAGATCAACGAGCCTCTTCAAAAGCTCAATTACCCATCAATATCACAACCAACAATGAGAAAAATATGGAATACTCATTTTCGAGTTGTGGCATTCTCAAAAAATACCAACTTCAGTAAATGTAGTGAATGTATCGTGTTGAAATCACAGATGAAGTAAGAAACTACAAAAGAGTTGGAAGAAATGGCATGGGGTAGATTGAACACACATAACAAGATTGTTATGTGTGGAAGATATTGCTACCATGCCCATAGAATTATGTTAGAGGAGTTTCCAAAGGAGTATTTGAGAATTATCCATGATTAACTTGGAAAAACAAAGACTTCAATCCCAAGGCTACATGTCAAATCAAAATCTATTGCAGGAAAAAACTTGGGTTTTTCATTGATATGTATGCTAACACGTGGGCATAATACATGAGGTTTTGGTCATTTCTCCCTACCATTTTTACATATGGGATCACAATTTACCATTACCTCCCTTGCAAAGCACTTGAGGGACCTTCAAAACCCATACCTTGATATGTATGGTGATTTTCTTTATGAGAGTGGAAGTTCTAGAAACCCACTCTCAAATGAATTACTAGACAATAATATTTACTCAAAATGTAGAGTGTACAAGGATGATTTTCTATCTCTTAAAATACCAAAAAATCAGAATGTTGATTTCAAACCTCTTCCTCCACATTTGTTGTTACAGTTGGACAATGAAGCAAGTGATAATAAGAATCATTATCTTTTCATGTTTCTGTCACTTTTAACTACACTTGGTGTCTTCATCACTATTGAGGTTGGGTTCTTGCTTGTGGGACATAGTCATGAAGACATAGATGGAACCTATAGAAGAATGTCTTCCAACTTGAAAAATAAAGACATATATTCTTTACCTGAAATGATGGATAAATATCGCATGATTGAATAAAAATGATTTTTTCCACCTACATTGATTGACAAGGTGTATGAATTCAAAAGATTCCTTAATGGATAGATAAGGGAGGGAAAAAACTCATTAGTCAGACATCTTAATCTTCAATACTTCCAATTTATTGTATTGAATGATGTTCCAGTACTAAGGTACAAAGAATCCATCAAAGATATTGAGTGGTCAAAACCAATTGAGTTGTAGAATGTAGATGAGGAAGGTCGATCTAAATTGCCCACTAGGAAACCATATTTCTTAGGTCCCAAAGAGAATGATGTCTATTTAAAAGAACTAAAGGAAGGAATAAAATTATACATAAAAATGTGGAAAGACACTATCGACAGTGATGATTCACCAACTTTTACAAAGGAATGGAAAAATAAAGTAGAGTATTGGGAAAGAGTTGTTGGTACATTAGATGAAATATACAATGATCATACAATAGTGGAGGGAAGTGATTCATCCTTTAAGGATTTCCGGCCCAAGACAAGGAAAATTGTCAATGCTCACCATAATTGACTCTATGTAGTCTCAAGTATTATGGATGTGGATTTTGATAGTGTGACAGATGAACCTGTATATGTTGGACCCAAGTGAAACAAGACAAAGCCAACATTAAATCCTATGATTGATGTTGAAAAAGGAAATATGTTTCTAGTTAGATCAGGAAACGAGGATGAAGGGGAGATTATTTGGATGGAAAAATCCACATCAGATATCTTCCAGATGATCAAAGTGGGACGCTTCATGTAATGGTTGATTGGTGGAAGCCTAGTTCAGGGAAATACATGGGAAAAATATTATAACAATATTGGGTACCAAATCATGATGACACAGAACTTGCATCTATTCCAATTAATACCATTGTTTGGGCATGGATGGCAAAGAAAGAACATTGCAGGAGGACCAAGATAAACAAATGTGGTGTAGAAGTTGTACTTGATCTACTTGAGTGGATACCATGAGATCATGTGGAGATGATTCATGAATGTAATTTTGTCCTTTGAAGGATCTAATAATATACATGAAGATACACTTTTTCAATGTTTGTTGTATATCAAATATTATTTTCATATTATTTTTTGAGGAGTTTTATATTACTCAATACATATATACAAATTTTGGCTCAAATTCAATGTAAGCATGTCACAATGCTTTATGCAAATTACATGACATCATTCAATATTAAACTTTTAGATCAACATAATTTCTCACTATATCAACCTTTCATAATCAAATCCAATAATGAGCTTAAAAACATTTTCTAGATTTGGTCTATTAAAACTATATTGAAGTAGCTAATTAGTATTAATTTGAATATAAAATGTTTAAACACTTCATGAATAAATGCTAGACTCTTGCAATATAGTCTCAAGTGAGTTTTCCCTAATATTCATTATTATATTTGATAAAAAATCAAATTGTACTACTCTGATGCATTCTAATTCATAAGCATTCTAATTCATAATAATTTGATTTTGATAGTTAAACAAATTGCGAACTTTAAAGTGGTGTGAACATTATAGTGAACACAGATAAAATAGTTACTTAGTATCAATTATCAAAATGGCTAATAATAGAAACAAAGACAATTATTATGTCGTTAAACAAATTTATAGGTAAGACATATCAATTTCATTAAATAACTTTATAGGTAATAATTTTTTCATATATTAATTTATTATTGATGAAGTAAACCTCTATAGGTTACTTGGTTTTTAATATCAAAATACAAATAATAGTATAAATAAATTTTGTTGTTATTCTAATTCATAATGTATTTTGATCAATTCAAGGGTAAACATAGACTTAATAATGAAATATTTTCTCTTGTGGACTTTAAAATGACACCAACTTCCTAAAATAAAATATATGAATCAATACAAAAATTATTAGTTACTATGACAATAATTAAAAATGCTATAGTAATGAACACATTAGTATTATGTCATTAAAGAGATTTATAGGTCACTTGAAAATGGTGCCAATCTCCTAGACATAATGTAGTACCTCAACTTTGAGATTGTTACTATAATATCAATTGATTATTAATGACATTAAGTAAATTTAGCACCTCAACTTTGAGATTGTTACTATAATATCAATTGATTATTAATGACATTAAGTAAATTTAGCGTGAGAAATTTCTTAAAAATCTATTATTCCTAATGTAATCCTTTATCAACTTA
The DNA here is from genome assembly GCA_009831015.1 of Picea engelmannii. Lineage (NCBI taxonomy): Eukaryota > Viridiplantae > Streptophyta > Pinopsida > Pinales > Pinaceae > Picea > Picea engelmannii. The sequence continues at coordinate 123,390 of ML779031.1, forward strand.
GCTTTTAATAGAAAATATACATATGAATAATAGAAATAAATTATGTTGCTATTCTAATTTATAATTGATTTTGATTGTTAAAACAATAAACTTAATATGTAGTAACTCACATATAATATTTTCTTTTGTCGACTATATTTTTAATACAAAAATACAAATAATAGTAGAAATAAATTGTGTTTCTATTCTAATTAATAATTTATTTTGATCAATTCAATGGTAAACCTAGACTTAATAATAAAATATTTTCTCTTGTGGACTTTAAAATGACACAAATTTCCTTAAATAAAATATATTACTCAATACAAAAAATATTATTTACTATGACAATAAATAAAAATGCTATAGTAATTAACATATTAGTATTATGTTATTAAAGATCTTTATAGGTCACTTGAAAATGATGCCAATCTCCTAGACTTACTATAGTACCTCAAAGTTGAGATTGTTACTCTAATATCAATTTATAACTAAACTCTTGGTTAATAATAGTAATGAACATTGATTATTAATGACATTAAATAAATTTAGGGTAAGACATTTCTTACAAATCTAAGAATGTAATCATTTATCAACTTAGATTTTAATAGAAAATATACAAAATAATAATAGAAATAAGTTATGTTGTTATTCTAATTTATAATTGATTTTGATTGTTAAAACAATAAAATCAATACATAGTAACTCACATATAATATTTTCTTTTGTCTACTATAAATATTGTCAACCTTCTAATATAATAAAATACAATACTCAATATAGAAAATATTATTTCCTATGTCTAGAATTAAAATTGTCATAATAGTAAGAAACACATTGGTATTATGTCATTAAATATCTTTTATGTAGGTCACTTTAAAATTGTTCCAACCTTCTACTAGTATACTAACTCAAGATTAGTTAGTATATTAAATTATAATTAAATTGCTAGTAAGATACACAATATTATTAATGTCATTAAATAATACTAATCAACTTAGCTTTTAATACAAGTTATAAATAAAAGTCTAATACTTAGATTTGCTTTGCAAGTTTATGTAAATTTGATTTTATATAGTTTATCATGATAAATTTATCAAAACAATCATGAATATATACAAAAAGTAGTGAAAGAAGCAATTTTTTAATTCCACAATTTGAAAAAACTCAATCTTGCTAATTTAGTTTGAAATTCTACATCTATTGTTTTTTATTTAGATCCATTATTTTACTTAACACACAAGTTAAGATGTAGCTAAATCAAGATCCACTATTGTGATATCCATTTAACTTTCAATAGAAAAATAGAAATAATAATAATGGGAATAAATTACAATGATATATGAGATTTTATAATGATACCTTTAAAAAAAAAAATAGTGAATATATACATTAAAAGTAGTGAATTAAATGATTTTCTAATTTTTTTTTGTAAAAACTCATTTAGATAAAGTTCTAAAATTCTAGATCCATTGAATATTTCCAAATTTAATGAAAGAAATATGTGTTATATACAACAAAACTGGTTTCTATTCAATAAGGAAATAAATAGGAATGTCAAAAACCCTAGACATCCAAAAACCTAACCCTGCCAAAAGTCATGTGGGTCTTGTTTGGGTACGTTAGTACATCAACTTTCGGGTGCAAACGATATCCCATTGGAAAGGTCTATCTGAGGACTACACATGTTGCATGCGGGGAGCCATACACATGTTGACAATGGCGAGCCCTAAAAACAATTGCCAAAATGAGGCAATTGGAATAGGTGGGAAGCCACCAACATCCATTTGGATTAATCTAATTTTGTCTTTGCATATATCACAATCCTAGAATACATACCTATTCTATATCTTTTTTTAGGCTTAACCATCTAAAAAAAATATTTCCATCTTGTTAAAACCCTTTTAGCTTGCAAGAATAATCCCTCCAAATTAACATATTGCTATTTTTCCATCTTTGCATTGCCACAAAGGCATCTTGAGAGACCATTATTAGCTTGCACATACCCATATACAAATGAGAAAAATAATTTACCAATATACACATGCTTTTAAATACCCATATACAAATGAGAAAACTAATTTTGAAAAATCCAGAGTAATGATTCCACGGGATTCTTCAAATCCACCTTATGAGAGGCTAAAAAACATTGTACTAAATTGTACCTTCTAAGCTAGTAGGGAGTAAAACTAACACAAGACATTAATGTGTAGGGAGTAAAACTAACACAATACCTCAATATGTATATGATCCATCAGTGAGAATCCAAACAAGAGTTAAATCTCCATATACTCAACATGTTAATTTAAAGATACCTTTTCATTCTTATAGATTTTCATCACCTTTTGGGACATCATCAATGTCAACAACCCATTTACTAATTTCTATTGTGCATTTGGGACATCATCAATGTCAACAACCCATTTACTAATTTCCATCGTGCATTTGTAACCAAGATTTACAATTTATTGTATTTAATGGCACTTTCTACAATCCAATGATCAACATGGAATTGGCAAGTGGTATTTAAAAAAAATATAAATAACAAAAAAAAGTTTCAATGTGGCTCATATATAAAATATTTCAATGTTGATCTTAAGTAAAATATTTTGTTGAAAGTTAAAAAACTGGTGTATGTGTGAATTGGGTTTACCATTTGTAACCAAGATTTACAATTTATTGTATTTAATGGCACTTTCTACAATCCAATGATCAACATGGAGTTGAAAAGTGGTATTTAAAAAATATATAAATAACAAAAAAGAGTTTCAAATATATAAAATATTTCAATGTTGATCTTAAGTAAAATATTTTGTTGAAAGTAAAAATTTGGTGTATGTGTGAATTGGGTTACATTCGTAACCACAATTTACAACTTATTGTATTTAATGAAACTATCTACAATCCAATGATCAACATGGAGTTGACAAGTGGTATTTAAAAAAAATATAAATAACAAAAAAGAGTTTCAATGTGACTCATATATAAAATATTTCAATGTCGATCTTAAGTAAAATATTTTGTTGAAAGTAAAAAAACTGGTGCATGTGTGAATTGGGTTTAACATTTGTAACCAAGATTTACAATTTATTGTATTTAATGACACTTTCTACAATCCAATGATCAACATGGAGCTCACAAGTGGTATTTTAAAAAAATATAAATAACAAAAAAGTGTTTCAACGTGGCTCAAATATAAAATATTTCAATGTTGATCTTAAGTAAAATATTTTGTTGAAAGTAAAAAAACGGGTATATGTGTGAATTGGGTTTAACTCAAGTGGTTGGAAGAAATATTGTTATTTTCCCCATATAAATTCAATTCTGTTGCATTTTGATGTATTGAAAAAATTGCACTTTACATGTGAAAATGTAACAATTTAGATTAAATTAATTTGATATTAAACAATTAAATTAATTTGATATTAAACATTTTAAAATAATATATATCAATATGTTATTAGCCCCCCCCCAAAAAAAAAAAAATCTAAGAAATCCAAACCAATATCTAAGAAAATAGCTAAAATAAAACAAGTGACGAGGAAGAAAATTGGCCCATCAGCTAATAAAGGAAGCAGGAAACTACATGATCAAATCAGGACAGATTCACAACCTCTTAGAAAGATATTTTTCCCTACCACCTAACTGTTAATTATGAAGATCCTCACCTGGAATATCAGAGGTTTAAATGGAAGATCCAAACAAATGATACTCTCAAATTGCATCAAAATGAATGACCTCGATATACTCCTAATACAATAGACAAAATGTGTAGGGAAAACTGCAGAAGACATCCACAAAAGATGTTGGCGCAACTGCGACTCCTGTCAAATGAACTCAAAGGGGGCTTTAGGGGGCCTGGCCATCCTTTGGAACCTTGCTAAAGTCATCCTACATCAAGGCTTCTGCACTTCAAATACCATCATAGAACACTATAGAGCCATAGGCTCGGACAAAGAGGGAATGATCACGAACGCCTATAGACCGCAAAACAGCCAGGACAAAGACCTATTTCTTCAAAGCCTGGATTACTTAGTTTCTCTAGCTGAGGGAAAACAATGGATAATAGGGGGTGACTTCAACATGATTCTCATGCTGGAGGAGAAAAGGGGGGGGGGGAAATGCCTGGAGCAGGACAATGTAAAATGTCAGGAACTCATTGAGAACCTCAGACTGGTTGATATAGAGAACAACAATGGTACCTACAACTATACCAACAAAGGATTAGGTCACCAACAAATAGCATGCAGGATAGATCACTTTCTCATCTCAGAAACTCTCCTGGTGGAAGGCCCCCTAATTGATTCCATTATTCTCTGGAAGGCTGGCTCAGATCACTGGTCGGTTCAACTATGGTTTGACACTATCGCTACCCCCAAGTTAAAACCCTTTAGATTTGAAAATTTATGGCTTACCCATCAAGACTTCCAGGAAATTTCCCGTCACTGGTGGAGCACAACATAAATCCTGAAGGGAACAAAAATGTATTGCTTCCAGCAAAAGCTCAAATACTTCAAACAACAGGTGCACCAATGGAACAAAGAAGTCTTCAGGAACATTTTCTAGGAAAGGAAATTGTTGGAACAAAAACTAGAGGACCTCCATGGGAAATTCATTCTCTTAGGCAACACAATCACTCAACAACAGAAGGAGAATGAGATCAAAAGGCAATTGGAAGAAAGGCACAAGCAGGAAGAAATCAAGGATGATTTTAAGAATGGAAATTTATTTTAAAATGTAGATCCTTCATATTCCAAGTATGAAATGTTTGGCGATATTTTTGTTAAAATATTCAAATTTCTAAGTATTTTATATAGCTTTTATAAAATTTTGGCGATTTTTAAGGTAAAATAATTTTATTGTGTATAATTTGGGCAAATCATTTTTAGAATAGCAAATTTGTTTTTGGCAAAAACTTTCAAAAATTAGCCCATGAGAAAAATTTATCCCCTAAAATCATCCTTGGAAGAAATCTAGTGGAAACAGAAATCTCGGATCCAATGGCTCAATGAGGGAGAGAGAAACACCAAATTCTTCCATCGGTCCATGATCCACAAAGGCCTAATCAATAGAATCACGAAACTGGAAGACCCACAAGGAAACACCTTGCTAACCCATCAATAAATATCGCATGAGTTATCGTACCTCTACAAGGATATCCTCTCAGAACCTATGGTGGACCGTACCTCTGCAATTGAAAGGGTGACCCAAAATATCCCAACTATCATCACCCAGGAACATAATGAGGCTCTCATAACACCAATAATGCAAGAAAAAGTGGAGCAGACTATTCAGAACATGCCCACAGGCAAGACTTCAGGCCCATATGGCTTCGCCACAAACTTCTTCCACTCCTGTTGGCCAATGCTAAGGGAAGAAGTGTGGCAGCTGGTGGAGGAATCACATAACTCAGGCAAAGTTCTTCGAGCTCTAAATTCCACTTTCCTCACCCTTATACCCAAACAAGAAAGAGTAACAAATCCAAATAACTTTCGACCCATAGCACTCTACAATGTGATCTATTAAACCATCTCCAAGGTCATAGCTCTAAGATTGAAGCCTGTACTCCCCTTCATCATTTCTAAGGAGAAATCAGGGTACGTCGAAAGAAGGAAAATCATGGACGGCGTCATCCTTGGCCATGAAATCATTCACTTTCTCAAGAGCACCCGTACTCGAGGTATGCTTCTAAAACTCGACCTTTCAAAAGATTTTGACAAATTAAGTTGGCAGTACATGGAAGCTCTTTTATTGGCTTTTGGCTTCTCGAAGGATTGGATATATTGGATAATGAACCTCATTTCCTCAACCTTTTTCTCAATCCCTGTCAATGGAGCCCCCTCTCAACCCTTCTCCCCCACAAGAGGAATAAGGCAAGGGGACCCTCTCTCCCTATTCCTTTTTGTCATTATGGCAAAAGGCCTAGGACGCTACATCAAGGCTACTATCCAAAATGGCTCCCTCCAAGGCCTTTGTCTTTACGGGCTATAACCGACAGCCTCCCATAGCCAATTTTTTGATGACATGCTGCTAATGAACACCCCCAGTATGCAAGAGGAAAACAAACTAAGTTCCATCCTCTCTGATTTAAGTGAAGCCTCTGGCGCCACCTTTAATCTAGCCAAGTCACAGCTTTTCTTTTTTGATTTTCTGGAAGAAATCCAACATCACCTATCTCAACTTTTGAACACTCATATTTACACTCTGCCCTCTCTCTATCTGGGACTCCCTGTCACTGATTCAACAGCCAGAAATATCTCTTGGGACACTCTCCTACTCCCCATCTCCAACCGTCTCAACAAATGGACCTTTTTCTCCCTCAACCTTCCTTCTAGAATCATTCTCTTAAAATCAATCCTTCAAGCCATCCATGCTTACATTTTCTCTACCCTAGCTTTCCCCCTTCCGTCATAAAGAACATAAGAAATATGCAAAGAAACTTTATATGGAATGGACACAATCCGGACAGAAAATGGGCCCTAGTGAGTTGGGACAAGGTTTGCAAGCCCAAATCTTTAGGTGGATTGGGCCTCAGGGACAACGAAAAATTGAATAGCACCATGGGAGTAAGAATTTGGTGAAGATGGCTCAAAACTCTAGCAGAGATCTCGGCCAAAATCTAGAAATCAAAATATGCCCCCAACATGAATCAAAGCCATATGATAAGAATGCAGGAGAAAATTCAAGGCTCCAACATCTAGAACGCGGCCTGGAAAAATAAGACACTCATTCAAGATCATGCTTTCTCAGAAGTTCACAATGGCTAGAATGCCCTATTCTGGACGGATTCTTGGCAGCAAATTCCATCCCTACAATTGGAAGAAAATATTCAATCCTATACAAATCACATACAAGATATGGCCACTCTCAAAGTGACACATATGTGGATAGAGACCCCCAGTAACTCTCCCTAGCATAGCTGGAAATCAACTCATTAGGAACACCAAGTTGCATTGGACTATGATCTGCAGCATTGGAAACAAGCAACTTCTCAAAGGTGAATCTGGAAAAGCACTGATCAAGAAATTCTCATATGGGGATACACACCTCATGGTAGCTTCACTCTCAAAGAGGGTTACACTCTACAAGAAAAATTCCAAAATCTTCAAAAGGACAACATCTGGATTACCATTTGGAAATCAAAACTCTAGCCAAAAATCTCTACTTTCCTCTAGCTTCTTCTACAGACCAAGATCTTAATTTGGGATAATCTTCAAAGACGAGGCTTCATCCACCCCTCGATTTTCCATCTCTGTCGTCTCCAAGCAGAAACCATGGAGCACCTCCTAAACAACTTCCCACTCAGAGAGGACATATGGAACCAAGCCTCTCAGCTCATGAGAAGAACCAAACGAGACAAGAACACCATCACAAGCACTATAAGGGATTGGGGCTCCGATTTCTTCAAAAGTCCTAAACCTGACAACTCTTACCCGACTTCATAGTTTGGCAACTATGGAAAGAGAGGAACAAAAGAATCTTCTAGTCCCAACCCTCTCCCACAAGCCTCCTCTGGAAACCTCTTGCACATCCAGGAAACTCTTCAGCTTCATATATGGACCCACGCAAATTTCCCCTCTTACCCAAGTGAGCTCTTGCTCCTTAACTCTTGGGGCTTCTCGTTTTCTCACTCCATCCCTACTCAACAACCCAACCTTTTTTCAAAAGCCCTCTATCCCTCCAAGTGGTTCCCACCCCCCGGCTTGGCTTCCATAAAGTCAACTTTGATGGAGCTTCAAAAGGCAATCTAGGTCACTCTAGTTATGGAGTGGTCATAAGAGATAGCTCTCGCCAAATTCAAAGCATCGCTACAGAAAATCTCGGATGCGACACCAACAACTGAACAAAAATTTGGGGTCTTCTCAGAGGGGTGCAAATGGATTTAGATCAAAACCTAACCCGTTCGATCGTTGAAGGAGACTCCAAAATCATAATTGATTTGGTTACAAAAATCATGAATGGAAGAGATCCAGGTAAAATCACTCCCAGTTGGCGCCTCCTTGACCCCCTTCATATCTTCCAAGCACTTCTCAAACCTTCTCTAACTATTACCCCTTCACACATTCGGCAAAGTGCGAACAAAATTGCAGACAGACTGGCCAATGCAGGAGTTGACTCAACACAGCAGGTCATTTTCCATAACTCCAGGCAGTCACAAAGCTCACCCCTCTGGATCTAATGCAAAGAGCTTGCCCAGCTGGACAACCCTAACCACAACAAGGTGACATCCTCGATCAATCAATAATTCTTCCAAGTTAGAAATGATCAGAAGCTCGGGAGAGAGGGTGCCTGTAAAATATAGCACAAATGATAAGCAACTGACAGAGGATTTCAGAAACGCGTCTTTTGGGAGTCTAGCGCATGATGGGAGCCATGTTCCAAAGTCGTGAAGTTGCGATAAGCGAAGGCATGGCAAATGGAGGAGAATCAAGACCATTGGTTCTATAGGCACTAAGGACCGTCGATGTAGGCCCACCGTTCTGATACGAGAATCTTTCGGGACTTTGATTATTGGGAGTCCAGAGCGCTGAGGAAACTATCCTACAAAGTTGTGAAGTTGCCATACACAAAGTCGCGAAAAAAGTGAGCGAATCTGACCGTTGACTATACAGGTACTACTATGAGGCTGGAAGATTTCGGGACATCGGTTATTGGGAATCCAGAGCATGGAGGTAACTATCCTCCAAAGTCGTGAAGTCACGATTCGCGAAGTCGCGAAAAAAGTGAGAATCTGGACCGTCGGCTACACAGGTATTCGGCACCATCGATCTAGGCCCATTGTTGTGATGCGAGAAGGTTTCGGAACTTCGGCTATCAGGATTCCAGAGCACGGAGGCAACTATCCTTCAAAGTTGTGCAATCGTGATACGTCAAGTCGTGAAACAAGGGAGAGAATTTAGACGATTAGCTACATAGGTATTCGGCACCGTCGATATGGACCCATTGTTCTAATGTGAGACGGTTTCGGGACTTCGAATATCAGGAGTTTAGAGTACGGAGGCAACTATCCTCCAAGGTTGTGAAATCGCGATATGCGAAGTCTTCGAAAAAGTGAAAACCATGAACACCATTGTAATCTGGTCACCAACAACTCACCTTCAGTTGTTAGCTATGTGTATGCTTACAGGCTGCAGGTTTTTGTAAGCTTTCAGTTGATATTAATATAAGGCTCCACCTTTATTTACAAAAAATACAAACGTTCTAAATAAGATCTATTGAATTTACTTTGGTTATGCATTTCCCTCTAATCTATTGAATTTACTCTTGATTAAAAACAACCATTCCTCCTGGTCTCCTCAAATAGTAGTTTTATAAGGACGGTTTCATCATGCTAATTGTAAGAGATGATATAAATGGATATCGCTGCTTAACTTGTTTCCTCGCAAGCCCATCCCACTTCCGCTCTCAAATCTTGAGCGGTTCTTCTTCCAGGCACAACTGAGTAGCTTATATCATGCGTCATTGATATTGCCTGGTTCTCTTTATCCACTCGTGGGTTCGAGATTAGCTTCGAGAAAAATTCTCTTATCTGATCTTTAGAACTGTACTTGTCAACGAACCGTGGTGTTAATTTTTTTTTCTTAATCGTTTCAAGGACGTTGAAACCATGCTGCGTGCGATAAAATCTTTGGCCCGTTGTTGGAGCAGACAGGATGACGATGAAGACGGTCATGTGGAGAAGCATTATGAGTTTCGGGAGGTGATTGGTCAAGGACGGTCGGGAGTGGTGTACAAGTGGATTGAGAGGACAACAGGACAGCAATACGCGTGTAAAAGGATGCCCCCTACGGCAAATGCAGCGCGTGAGATAAATTTATTGTGCAGGTTGCAGAAATGTTTACCACCAGGAATCTTGAGTTGCAGACTCTATTTCCCGCAGGAACCGGTGGGGAAATATGGCTGGTCGAAGAATGTCTATATGATTTCCGAACTATGTGATGGAGGAGATCTCCAGCATTTTATAGGCGCTCATGACCATGGCTCCCTTTCTGAGACACTAACAGCCAGAATAATCCAATCTCTTGTCCAATCCCTTCAACACTGCCACTTCTGGAAAATCATTCACAGAGATGTAAAACCATCCAGTATTTTTATATCAAACACCGCAAACAATGCAAACCCCTCTTCATGGGTTTTTAAACTTGGAAATTTTGATATGGCGGTTTGTAATCGTACGTTGCAGAAATCTTCTTGAAGATTTATTTGTAAATTTTGCAGTCCCTCGTAGTATATTGATAATTATTTATTTTGACAGGTCATCAAATTGTAATCAACGATAACGTGGGGACATTGGGATATTCTGCTCCAGAGATGTTCGAGTGGAAATGGGTAGTCGTACGAGGTTGATATATGGAGCGCAGGAGTGGTGTTATATGTGCTTCTCTTTGGGAGGACATCTTTTTATGCAGAGGAGGATGCCATGGTCATGTATGAGCAAATACAAAATACAGAGCCAAATCTGAGTGGCCGGTTCATATCCGATTCCGCAAAGGAACTCGTTCTTGGAATGTTGCAGAAGGACAGCACGCGCCGATTTTCTTGCGATCAAATCTTGAGTGAGTTATTATTTTCTTGACATTTCTTGATATCCAAACTTTGTTTATGATGGGCGGAGTACTACATTACTGTTTAAACGTGATGATTGGGATGATGTAGATCATCCATGGATCTTGGCCAATGTAGAAATGGACGTGGCTTCCAGCTTCACCATCATCACACACATCGTTTCTACCGCGAGTGAAGATGCTGCTCACCAATGATAGATCGTTGACATGGTAAATACAGATCCGGAAGAAAGAAGTCGTTGAGAAGATTTCTTATTTCACCGCATATTGAGAAAATAGTCGTTAGCTACCTGGTGCTCCGCTCTGCTTACAATGTGGAAAGTGCACGCCATTTAAGGACTTTGAACGAACTCGATCTCTCTCTTATTCTTGGAGGTTTATAAATGATTTATCTCAAAATCTTTCTATATATGTATATTTGTGGGAATCACTGAGTTAAGTTCAAACAATTTATGTTTAAGAATTATATTGGATTATGAATCTAAACCAATGGGTGCAGGATTTAATCAAATATCATGTTCCACATCAAATGCAATATAATGTTTGACACAGATGCTTTCCAATGCTCTCTAATGAATGTTTGACACAGATGCTTTCCAATGTTTTCTAATGAATTAAATTTCAATTTCAATAGAGGAAGGGTTAATATTGAATGGTTAAATGCATACTAGATGAGAGGTGCACCTAGAACTCACGGTCCTGGACTCACTATCGCCGCTCAAAAACAATTAAGAACTGTACATAAATAGAAATGATCGAAATCAACTCCAATCATCTATGTCTCTCACGATTATAGTGTAGAATAAATATGATGAAAACACGAAGAAGCATACTCTGCACACAGTAAAATGTGAAAGCCTAGTATATGTTTTGCACAATGTGTAAACGTTTCCTATCATCGATTATTAACCTGTCCATTTAAAACTTGACGCCAATATGTAAAAGTTTATTATTGTCTGATTAACTTGTCTACCTAAGCATACGATGACAAATGAACCCATATAACCCTAGATTTTCTTTGTGAAATGTTTAAACGTTAATAAGATTGTTTAAGTGGGAAAATGTGTTGGGGAGTTTTACGCGATGTTGACTCGAGTTATAACATTCTGATATCAGTGGGAGCCTTACATCATGATAACAACAAGGCTGCATAGCAGCATATACCTGCTGCTATGCATGAATTGAATGCCAAAATTTGAACTGGTTGATCTAATTTCGGCAGCACTAGATTAAGAATGTTATACTAGTGAAAGTACAAGGCGAAGAGTAAAAGTTGACCAGTTAATTACACAGAGAATATTAATTGCAGGGTTTCAGAGACTGATCTGCTCTAGTGTTGTTCGTTTAAGTTAAAGCTTAAATAAAGAAGTATTCCTACTGTCCTCAGTAATAGATCTGGTGGACAGGTGAAAAATATAGTGTTCATAGAGAAGATACGCATAATAATAATGGACTTAGGTCATTTAATGTTTATGAACAAAGAGAGTTATATTATTGTTGAGATAAATGTTAAATATATTGTACCCTCAACAGTATGACCGTACACTGCCAGCTGTACTGGACAATTGTACTTTCTATTTTTGTCTTGCTTGAGCATATATAGCTCAACCATCTTACATTGTAACTATGCTCTTCAGTTCTTCAACTTCTGTACTTTCTGTACTCCTGAATACATTTTGAATATACTATTATTTTCTCTCTGCATTTCTCTGTCCTTCACAATTTATCATGGTATCAGAGCTACAACAATAAGCCTCTTCACACAGTCGGGAGAGCAACTCGATCCTCACAGCGCAGAGCCTCACGGATCTTGAGAGCACGCGTCACAGACTTTTCACAAGGTTTGGAAAGCTGTATGCAATACTCTTTAAAGATTGTCGTAAGAAGCTTGCGGAGGAAGCAGAGATAGCAGAAGAAGAAACTTTAAAGAAACCTGTACATTTTTTTTCTAAGAACCGTCAAAGCTTGACGCAGAAGAGCTGCAGAACGAAAGAAGTTTAAAGAACTTGAAGATTTCACTTCTATTCGTTAAAGATTCATGCGAAAGGCATAATCGTTTAAAGAATTCAAGAAATTGCTCAAATCTGTCAAAGATTGTAGCAGATAACGAAGAATTCGTGAAATTCTTTCAAATCTTTGAAAGATTCACGAATCTTTTCTTCCGCAGGAGAAAATTTGGTTAAATTCGGGAAAGATCACGTCAAACACGCAAATAACAGCCATTAAGGCTGCAAGATTCATCTTGCGAACAGATCCAAGGCGGGAAACCAGTTCAGAAGGGAACGAGAAAGTGTGGAACAGGCGAAAGCAACTCAGCCGTCAGATCTCTCGCAGAGGCCCGACAGCCGTTGGATCAGTGAGAAAGTGCTCGAGGTTTAACCCTCTAGAGCTCACAGGAGGACTTTTGGCTTGAGAAATCCCGACGTCATCTTGACCGTCCGATCAAGAGACACGTGGCGAGATACTATTCCATCGCAAAATCGAGAATCGGGAGTTGGACGAGCAAAAGACACTGCTCTCCAAAAACCCCGATACGCGAAATCGCGGAATCCTGAAACGATCACAGTCGTCCATTTCAGAGGACAGGTGGCAGCAGATCATCGCATCGTCATATCGGCATTTCGGAGTTCGGGGTTTTCTAATTCCATTGCAACAGGAAAATCGCGAAACCTGAGAACAAGTGATCGGGTTTCTTTCCAGTGAAATCCCCGACGCAATCTGAGCCGTCCATCTTTCAAGGACACGTGGCAGAGATCGAAGCTTTCGGGAAAAGTCCCGATAAGCGAGTTCATCGGCTTTTCGGGATTCGGCATTTCGCGGATCCTGGAAACAAGAGGTCCAGGACACTTCATATCGCGAAATCGCGAAGAGAGATCACGACCGTCCGTCTGCTGGGACACGTGGCAGCAATCAACGAAATCGGGAAAAGTCCCGAAAGGAAGCACACCATCGGAAAATCGGCGATCGCGAAATCGAGGAGGCAAAGAACCTCGACATCAAAAATCGCGAAATCTCGATTCGCGATATCCCGATACAATCTGGACCGTCCAATCATCCACAGATCTGGACCGTTGAAAAGTCCAAAGGCGATTCTTCGCGTTTCAGTATTTTGCAAGGCAAAGAACGGGAAAATCCCGTAGCGCCTTAGAATTAAAGCGCGTGGTCACATTGCAAGGAGATCAAGGGCCATCTAAAGCCCGATAAGCTCCCATCGGCCATCGACGAATCGGAAATCTCTGTGATTGGAGGTAAATACAAATTTTTCCCTCTATTCTTTTAGCATTTTTTTTAA
>ML779031.1:141174-159902 GCA_009831015.1 Picea engelmannii
TGTAACTGTTGAGTCTAAGAGGGAGTGTTAAATATATTGTACCCTCAACAGTATGACCGTACACTGCCAGTTGTACTGGACAGTTGTACTTTCTATTTTTGTCTTGCTTGAGCATATATAGCTCAACCATCTTACATTGTAACTATGCTCTTCAGTTCTTCAACTTACTTCTGTACTTTCTGTACTCCTGAATACATTTTGAATATACTATTCTTTTCTCTCTGCATTTCTCTGTCCTTCACAATTTATCAATAAATACCAAATAATCATCACCATTTATAAAGCCAACGCACAACCCGTATTCAGAAGCCACGTTTATTTCCATCCGTCGGTGTAACAATGATTGGTTGGTTTTAGTAACCAATCAAATTTCAACAAAAAGCTTTTAAATTATTTAAAAAAAAAAAACTATTAGGTTAAACTTTGAAAAAAATTGCCAAATTTTTAGTACACCCTAACGTAATACAAGGTCAACCTCCATATTGATAGCTATATACCTATAGGCGGCAGGTATAATAACGGAGACCCCATATTGATAGTTATATACCTCAAAGTCGTAGATATAACAAGGTTGAGTGGCAGTGTAGTCCCTCTAACTAGGTTAGAAAGTTAATTGTGGAAAATGGGGTCGAATTGTAAATGACTAAGTGTTATTTGCAAAATGTATATTACGGAAATGTTGTGTCCAACATGGAAGGTTTAATAACGGAGACCCCATATTGATAGCTATATACCTCAAAGCGGTAGATATAACAAGGTTGAGTGGTAGTGTAGTCCCTCTAACTAGGTTAGAAAGTAAATTGTGGAAAATGGGGTCGAATTGTAAATGATTAAGTGTTATTTGCAAAATGTATATTATGGAAATGTTATACAGCCTGAGTGGACCTAATGGTTAAGAACATGTGCTTCCTCTTAAGAGGTCACATGTTCAAATCCAAATGGGGGTAGGGTATGTATACCTTCGTAGACTTTACCAGTCAAATCGCTGGGCGGAGGGGGGTCCCTTGTCCCACAAACAAGGGGGTCTCATACACCAATTTGGTGTGTTGGCTTGGTCGTGACCTTAAAAATAGATTATTATTATTATTATTATTATATCACGGAACATGGGGCAAAAGTAGATGACCCTTGACATGTAGAGCACCATTTATTTTTTCAAAGTATATAACATTTATTTTTTGAAAGTATATAACAAACTACAAATTTGTTGACAGTGAAAGGAAAAATTGGGAAATTTAAATGCATTTTTCATATAGACTCAAAAACTTATGAAAACATATCACGGAATATGGGGCATAAGTAAATGAGGCTTGTTATGTAGAGCATTATTATTTTGAAATATATAAAAAAATAAAAATAAAAATTTAAATGCATTTGTGAACATGGGGTATAAGTAAATAACGCTTGGCATGTAGAGCACATTTATTTTGAAATATGTAAAAAAATTAAAGTTTGTTACATATAAAAATTTAAATGCATTTGTCATACATAATGGTGAAAGATAAAAATGTATGAAGACATAAATTTAAAAGGAGATAAGAAAACATTTTTTTTGAAGTATGTAAAAAAATAAAAGTTTGTTATATACTATTGGAAATTTTGAAATATACAAAAAAAATGAAAGTCTATTACATATAAATCGGAATTTCAATGTGTTTGTCATGTAGATTGGGATTGGGGCTCCTGCGGACCATTAGAGAAATATATACAAGAAACATGATTGTAGAAAGAAGATAGAGTGAAATACCTGCAAAAATAATAAATGGAAAGGTATGAGTGTTTGCCTACACATTTCTATTTAAGAAATTGGAATAACTGGGTTGATAAAAAAAGTAGGATTCGATCAATAGACTTACAGTGAGGGTACATATGAGCCTTTTGGATATTTCTTTGCGGATATCATTTCATTGATGTCGTCGATAGTTGCGGTTTCAATGATGTCGTCAATGGCTGCTGGAATCCTGGCAACTGTCTGTTGCCTTTCGTTGGTGGCCTGCTTCAATTGACTTTTGAGTCATTCTTCAATGTAGCTTCTCATTGGGGCGACGTTGATCTCATTCCATATTTTTATGTTGAAAAGATCATTTTCTAATTCTTGGAAGTCGATAATAAGACTACAGAGAGCTTGATGAATTTCCTCATTCTGTACTGAATATTTGACTAGCCAGTCATGGACGTGAGCTTGATCAAATTGAAGGATGATGTAAAAATTTTGCAGTGACAAGACCTTAAACATAGCAAAATGTTTATCAAACTCTTTCCTAGTTAAGGGAAAGGAGTTTGCGATTAAGTCGGGGTCTTGTAAGTCGTTGGTTTTCCTGGCTAAATCTATATTTGACAGCCTTGTGAATAATTTATCTTTCTTCGATATGGCTTGTTCACATGACTGAACAATGAGATGCAGGTTCTTCACTTTTTATTTCCAACATGCATTCAATTGACCGATCCGGTTTTTGGATGGAAGATCTTGTTCTCTTCTTTTTGTTTCTGTCATATTGTCGACAATGGTGCCAAAAGGAATAACCATTTTTAAAAAGAAATTTTCTTCTTCTTTTAACTCGGCCTGCAAATGTTGGAGTAAACTATGTTCCCTTGTTCCAAGGGAAGTGATGGTTTGTGATATTTTCCATGCTTCGATAACTAGTTCCATTATTTTTTTGATATTATTCTTCACATATCCTCTACAGGATGCGAGCAAGGTGGAGGATGCTTTTACGTTGGCTGCATGGGTGGCAGGCATGGCTATTGCCAAAGGATTGACAAGAAATGGCATAGGAATGAAAGTGTCTTCCAATTCCTTGACCCAATCCTTTAGTCTGGCATTCTCGGTCTTGATGCCTCTAATGGAATCATGAACTGCTTCTCCACTTGCAATGTTAAGTTGACATATTTGGGACGACCGCATGTTGACAAGGTCAACCTCCGAACAATATTTTCTTTCTTATTTTTAACATATTTTTTCTCAATTATTAATTTTTTGGATTGGCTATCAAAAACATCGCTCTGGAACACGAAGGATTCATCTTTGTCAAAATTTTCGGTAACGGATATGTCCATTGGACAACTATGGACGTTGATGGCGTCTCTGGGTTGATCAAGGAAGTGGAGCATGCTATCCATATCAGTGTCAAGTTCCATGTTCACACTCTTAATTTTCGGCTCTTCCGCCTACCCCACATTTTTCTCTCTCTTCTTCTCTATTCGAAGCTTGTGAGAACTATCAATTTTAGAGTGAGGAGGGTCGTTATCTCCTCCTCTATTTGAAAAACTCTGAGTTTCTTTGTTGTTGTGGTGGGTCATTGGAGCGATTCTCCGGGATGTCTTACTTTTTGGAGTGTTATTTGCTAATTGAACACTCTTGTCATCGGGGCCTTTCCCCTGTTGCATGTACAATTTAGTGCATCTTTGCACTGTGTCTATATCACCGACATTAGAGGCAGGACCATCATCGCCATTGTCACTATTTTTGGGTAGGTGTTTTTTTTAAAAACAATCATCGAGGACAAGTGTTTGTAAATGTTATCAAAAAATATTATAGGGGTCGAACCCTCTTATGATTTTAGCATATCTCAGGTTGGAGATGCTAGAATGTGTTGCGAACTTATCAATTTTGTTGATGTTTTTCAACATGAACTCCCCTACTTTTCAAGGCAGAGGAATGAACTAGTTTTTTTCTTCTTTTGCAACAAATGGAACCAGTAGTTGTGTTGTTGTGCTACTTTTGTAACAAACATTATGTCTTTCATGTGACATGGAAGGAGAGCAGGTTTTTCTATGGAGCCAAAAATTCTTATGACAGTGTAATTATCCAAATGTTCGAGTGTCCCCTTCTTGTCCAAAAACCTGGTTGCCTATTCAGATATGTGGGGATCATCTTCTCCTAACAAAAAAACTTTCAAAACAGACACGAAGCCATTAAAAACCTCATAAAAATAGTGGGAAGCCTTGTGCTTCTATAAGGCCTGGTAACATAATGTTATTGGGTGGAATTCACAGTTGACATTCTTGGACAGAGACAATTATGGAAACCGAGAGGAATGCGTTATTGCAAAAACTAAATAGGATGAAATACAAAATTTATTTTCACTCTTGAATCTTGACAATTGGGAACAAATTTCATGGGAAATTAACCTACCCCAATAAAAAATGTCTTGTTTGTTGATTGTGAAATACAAAATATAAAGAGTCATCCGGGAAATAGTTGTTGTGGACTCCTGTCCTGTTATTCTTGTAAACAGTCACACAATTTCATGAAATAGATTTCTAAATGAACTAACCTGCAAGCTTGTGATATCTTCAGGAACTAGAAGCGGGTTTTCCAAAGAATGGGGCTAAAGGTTAAACCCGTTATTATGCTTTGCTAGGAACTGCTTGTAATCTTCTCCTCTAAGCATCAATGTTGGCTCTGACAATCTTAACATCTGGTGGAAGACCTGAGGTGACAAACAAACAGAAGAGAGGTTCTGTAGTGGAATAATTCTTTTGTCTGAAATAAATTTATCGACGCACCAAGAGACTAGGTCCTTACAGTCAAGAACCTTATGGACACAGCCTGCATGAGAAATCTCAAAGGTCCAAATTACTTGGTTCTCTGAGGTAGAGGTTGAGTAATAAGAATATGCCCTAGACCACTCGAAGTTCTGGTCCTCGCGCCAGAATATGTTCACTGTATCTCCATAGAAATGTTGTTGAGTTGATTCCATAGGTTTATGAGAATGTTGGTTTTCTCCAGATGATGGTTTAAATAAACAATTAGAGTCGATAATGTATCTCTCCGCTAAATCTTGGTCAAATTCTTATGAATGGGAAAGCTCCGTGAGCCTTTCGTTGATTAATGACAATTTGTATGGGTGGTGCATGATGAATTGTTAGCAGTAAAGCTTACTTATTGCATATTTAGAAATCCAAAGGTGGCAGGTACGACAAAGATAAATTAAGGATTGGAGGTTTCATGAACATGTGAAGTGTTGGTTATATGTTATATTCTTTGCATATGTGTGTGTGTGTGTGAACATGTCAAGTTTGACACTTGTGTTTGATGATCCCTCTAGAAGTGGGCCTTGTGTCGTATGTGCCAGGAGCTTCCTAGGGGGGTCCCAGGGGGGGCCAGGCATGAACCCCCCTATTTATTCACAACATTCGAAACCGGGCGGGAGCTGACACTGCCCCAAATTTTTTTTTGGGCGACTTTTAATATTTTTAGCGATTTTCTAAATTAATCTCAGATTAAGGGATTAGGATTTTGGTATCTATGTAATACCTAAAAACATTGTATATATATTGTATGGTGAATGGTGAAATACAATATAATGAATATAAGAAAGGTTTTCCCGGTTGAGGGTTTCTGGTATAAATCTTTGTGTACTATGTGAATGAGCCATTGATTAATTTATGTTTTGCTTAAGAATCTATATGCATCGCTTTACTTCATAGGTTTAAAACTTACATGTGGTATGAGAGTTCATTTTTAGCTTCAGAGGGACACCTTTGATGTCGAGGGTTTGGCTCGGTCTTGATATATCAAGTTTATCTTGGGTCTGTGATAAAACTGGGGTTAGTGGGAGCTTTAGCAGTGGATATTCAAGTATAGAAAGAGGAATGACGAACTCATATAGAATCGAGATAGAGAAGTTCAACGGTAAAAAAATTGGGCTATGGAAGCTCAAGATGGAGGAACTTCTTGTAGACAAAGAACAATTGATCATTGTGGATCTTGGTACACAACCTACTCATACACCATCTACTAGCACACAGGCTACTGGTACACAACCTACTAGTACACAAACTACTAGTACAACACCTATTGGTATGTCGAAGGAATATTGGGAGAAGATGGACAGAAGAGCAAGGCGTACTATTCTACTTTTCCTGGTAGATTCGGTGTTATTGAATGTCTCAAGAGAATCTACAACCAAGGAACTATGGGATAAGTTGGGGAATTTGTGTCAATCAATGTCCCTGGTAAACAAGTTGTTTCTTCGAAAGAAGTTGTATCATCTTAGGATGGAAGATGGATATTTTGTGACAAAACATCTAAATGCCTTTAATACTCTAGTAAGTCAACTTGTCTCTGTTAATATTATGATTGCATCATCTTAGGATGGAAGATGGATATTCTGTGACAAAACATCTCAATGCCTTTAATACTCTAGAAAGTCAACTTGTCTTTGTTAATATTATGATAAGTGTATTACTTTGTTATGTTCTTTGCCAGACTCTTGGGATAATATGGTTGTAGAAATTCGTAGTACCACTCAATCTACATTGAAGTATGAGGATGTAGTTTCATCCTTGTTATATGAAGAGATGAGGAAAAAATGCATGGATGGTCATAGCACAAATGTTTTATTTGTAAGAGGTCGTACCCAAGAAAGGAATCCTAGTAAGTCTTCGGGGGGGAGACCTAAATCTACAGGTAGATCTAAGTCTCCAGGAAAATCTTTGAGGAAATGCTGGAAGTGTGGTAAAATAGGGCATTACAAGAAAGATTGCAAGTCTAAGAAGGTTGATAAACCAAATGGATCTGATAGTACCTCTTCCACAGAGGCTAAAACCTCCACTGAAGAAGGAGGTGATGTTTACCTGGCATCTATAAGTACACATGCAGACTGTAATGTATGGTTGATTTACTCAGGTGTGTCATACCATATGACTCCTCATAGGGAGTGGTTCTTTGAATATGAAAAATATGATGGTGGTGATGTATTCCTAGGAGATGACTCGATAGCCAAAATCTTCAGATGTGGAAGGGTTAATATGATGCTAAAATATGGAAGGATTAGAACTCTCTCGGGGGTTCTACACATTCCAAAACTTGCCAGGCGCCTAATATCTGTAAGTAAGATGGATGATGCAGTAGTGGATACTGTATTTGGAAAGAGAACTTGAAAGATGGAACGAGGAGCAATGGTGTTGATGAGGAGAGTTTGGTGTGGAACTATGTAAAATATGCTAGGAATAACTTATACTAATGGCTGTAACAATTATTTTGTCCTTGAGTAGAGAAATAAGGAAGACAAGGTCAAAATTGTCCCTGGAAAGAAGGCCATGTTGTGGCATCAAAGACAGGGACATATTGGACAAAAGGGCCTTCGAACACTACATGGTAAAGGTATGGTTGAAAGTATGTCTAATTGCACTTTGGATTTTGAAATCTATGAACATTGCATATATGGTAAAAAAAATCGAGTAAGATTCCCATTTGGTGCTACAAGAGAAAAGGGGATCTTAGAATTGATACACAATGATGTGTTTGGACATGTTCCTGTTCCATCCCTAGGTAAAACTAAGTATTATGTTTCATTCATAGATGATTTTTGAAGGAACACGTGGATTTATTTTCTTAGAAATAAATCTGACGTATTTGATAAATTTAAAGAGTTTAAGACTCTGGTAGAAAAATAGACAGAGATGAAAATAAAGGTATTGAGAACATATAATGGTGGGGAATTTCATGGAAATGAATTCAAAGAATTCTGTAAGAAGTGTGGTATAGCAAGGCAGAAGACTACTCCATACACTCCTTAATAGAATGGAGTTGCAGAAAAGATGAACATGACAATGATGGGAAAATCAAGGAGCATGTTTAGCGGTGCCAAGTTATGACAAGAATTATGGGCATAGGAAGTGGGTACAACATGTTACTTGGTCAATCGATGGCCCTTGTCAGCGTTGGATGATAAAAATCCACACAAGGTATGGATTGGAAAGAAACCCTCTCTTGAACATCTTAGAGTGTTTGGTTGTGATGCTTGTGTACATGTTCCAAAGGAAAATAGGAGTAAGTTGGATAATAAAGCTGAAAAGTGTATCTTTATTGGTTATAAAGATGGTGTGAAAGGTTATAATCTTTGGAACCCAAAAGCTAAGAAGATTGTTTATAGTCAAGATGTTGTTTTTAGAGAGGTAAAAGATGTTTCCAAACAAGAATTCCTACCAAGGAAAGAAAAACCTAAGAAAATAGATCTTGAGTTGGATGATGGAAAATCTGATTCATCTGAAGAAGATGAAGCAGAAGAAGAAGAAGAACCTCATACCCCAGTATTAATGAGATCAGTGAGGGAAAAAAGGAAACTAGAAAGGTATAGTCCACTTGATTTTTGTTCTAATTTTGATTTATCTATTACTGATGATGATCCCACAATTGTTAGGGAAGCAGTGAATTCAGAGGATAGTAAACTATGGAAGAAGGCAATGGTTGAAGAAATATATCCCTTGGAAAAGAATGGGGCATCGGATATAGTTGAGTTGCGAGCTGAAAGAAAATCTGTTGGTAGCAAATGGTTGTTTAAGAAGAAGTTTAATGCAGAAGGAAAATTGGAGAAATACAAAGCTCGGTTAGTAGCCAAAGGTTATTCCCAGGTAGAGGGAATTGACTTTGGTGATATTTTTTCTCTTATTGCTAATTTAACTTCTATTAGATTTATTTTATGTATTGTTGTTTCTTTTGATCTTGAAGTGGAACAGATGGATGTGAAGACATCATTCCTACATGGGGATCTGGAAGAAGAAAGCTACATGAAGCAGCCAAAAAGATTTGTAGTGAAGGGAAAGAAAGATTTGGTCTGTAAGCTAAAGAAGTCACTATATGGTTTGAAGCAATCACCTAGGATGTGGTACCAAAAGTTTGACGCATACATCCTTGGATTGGGAGTTGTGAGAATCAGGGATGATCAATGTGTATATGCCAAGCGGGTTGGTAATCACTTCATTTGTGTAGTGTTGTATGTTGATGACATGTTGTTGGTAGGAAATAACATGGATGTTATCAAGGAGGTGAAATCGCAACTATCCTCCAAATTTGACATGAAGGATATTAGTGTTGCTAACTTCATTCTGGGAATGGAAATTAAAAGAGATCGTGCAAACAAGAAACTCTAGTTGAATCAAAGAAAATATGTTGAGATGATATTACAGAGGTTTAATATGCATTGAAGTATAGAAGATAGAAAACAAGCAGCAATATATTCATATCTATAACATATATCCCATTTTCGTGGCAAGATATATACCTGGAAAGAATTACGAAGTTGGAGGGAACAGAAAACAGTGACCAAGAATATGATCCACAAGTTTACTTGGTTATTTCTTGTATGCTTCGTCTGTGAATTTGTATATCGCGGAACCCTGAGGCATTTTATTAGCCAGCTAGCCCGCATGTCTGGCTGTCAATTTGTATAGTGCGGAACTGTGGGTGTTGTTTGTAGGACACATAACTATAGAGGAAATGTTTTTCCCTTTAATATAGCTTATGTGGCGCAAATGTGGTGTGGCTCATTTTATCACTTTTCCATGTGTAAACAAAGACAATATTGAGCCCGTCTGTCAATTTGTATATCGTAGAGCTCCGAATTTTGTTTCGATGTCACGAAAAAGTAGAAGTGCAATGTTGACCCAACCAACGTGCAAGTCTGCATGTCAATTTGTACATCGTGGAACTTTGGGTGCTAGTTGTAGGACACAAAACAATAGAGGGTCAATTTAAAGAAAGGGGAAGCACTCGTTGGAAACGCATGAATCCACCAAGCCATGCAACAAGGCATTTTAGGAAAAAAAATGATTAAGTAACCAGGAAGAGAAACTACAGGGAATAAAAGAGTGGGAAAATAGAAAGGTGGAAGGCAGTTTTCATAAGCGCGAATTGGTTTCAAAGAAGCCCCATTATTCCAAAACCATCATTTTCTACTAATTGCCAGGAAATGCATTGTTGATGATTAGATTTTATTGCAACTTGTGCATGTAAGTATGTTCTTGATACATTCTTCCATGACTGTAACATATTAACTTAACTACTAAACTTCATTTTCTACTAATTGCTAGCAAATGCTTTGTTGAAGATTATATTTTATTGGAATGTGTGGGTGTAACTGTGTTCTTGATACATTCTTCCATGATTGCAACATATTAACTTAAGTAATAAAATTCTTTCATTATGGGTTGTTAGCATTAAAACTTAATAATTGCATGTCTAGAAACAAGAATAACGATTTTGATGCAATATTGTACACTGGTATTGTTATGTTCTATCTGTATTACGAATAGAATTGAACGTTGGTTTGAAACTGTGTAATCCATCTCGTGTTTGCATAAAAGGTTGGTGGATTGACACATTACATTGTCATATAATTGTTATATGTTCCATCTTAGAAAAAATAACCTAAGTAAACACAATATTGATTAAGTACGAGATCACAGAACCATGCCAATGAGAACAAACATTAAATCCAGAAAAGAAGCAACAACGAAGAGTCCAACGGAAATTTTTTCAATACAAAATCCATTTAAAAAAATAAAAAAAACATCGATTATTGTATGTATCTATCCTTAGAAATTGGACCCAGTTCTTCGGGCCAAAACATTGAACGTATCTACGAAAAACATAGGCACGGGATCAACAGTATGCAATATCCTGGCAGTTTTCTCCTCGATGAATCATCCTTTGCTGAAATTGATAGTTTTCAGAAGCTTCCCGTGAGGAAGAAGATGAAAAACGTTGCAGCGAAAATGGAATAGACCTTAGCTAAAATCGCCTCTGCATAATTGAAAAAAATTCAGGAGCACGGGTTGCACGTGCAATTTCAGAGGCCCAAATTAGTCCATTCTGGGTGGAAGGAGATGACTAGTAGAAACATTCCTTGCAATAGTGAGAGTTTTGGACATGATTCCCGAAAATGTTAATTGTATATCCAGAGAACATGACACTTGTCCTGCAAGTGAATAATTTTTTGGCTTGAAATATATCTCTAGGAGCATCAACATATAATTACTTTATAGTGAAACTTTTCCACCGCGAACAGACTAATCTGGAACTCTGGAATTCCTACATTCATGCTGCAAAGCGTCTATTGCGTTTAGCGTCAGTTTCTTTTCTGAAACTTTTTTTGGTGTTGTGAGGGCCGCCATCATTGAGCCATGAATTTTCGTCCATTATGGTTGATTTCAATTTGGGCGCAGGACTAGGAAGAGTCTTTGCATTTCCATCATCCATTGTCATATCATTGCTCATCAAATCATCTTCTTTCAGCTCGGAATTCATGACATCAACCTCTGTGCCAGCCATGAATGCAACTAGGCAGGTTCTCTGAGCAGGCAGGGTTTCGCTGGAATTCTTTGGCTTGAAATATATCTCTCGGTGTACCAAGGGACCCTCTCCTTTTTGCTCCTGGGTGGAGGAATATGAGTAGTAAGAATATTCCCTGGAATAATGGAACCTCTGGCCATTATTCCCCAATGTTTTTACTATATCTAGACAAAATTGTTGCCACAACTTAACAAGAACTTTTGTTTGCTCGAGACGAAGTTTGAAATGAAAATCGGGGAGGTATAATATAACCCTCTACAAATTATGGTTTAATGTGTATCAATGGACTATCTCCTCGAGCCTTTCGCTGATCAATGAAAATCTCCAGGGTTCATGCAGAATGAGCTATCACCATCACAACTCACTAATTTCATAATTAGAAAAAAGTGTGAAGGTTGCAGTGACGGTGAAGAGAAATTAAGAATTAGAAATTTCTTAAAAGTGCCAATCCACCGGTGCATAAAAAATAGATTGCATCGTGTTTTAAATGAATACTTGGAAAGTATAACATACTTGTGAAAAAATATTGTTTTAATTCGTCGTAATGACAAATCTTCTCTGGACTTCCAGAAATTATTGACAATCTTTACGGTTCCTGTAGGATCAACTACTGGCATTACAGCTTAATTATTGCATATCAGTAAACAAGTATGAAGGTAGCGATGATGGCGAATTGTGATGAAGCATTGCAAATTTCACACACCCGCCAACCCATGAAACCGATTCCAAGAAATACCTAAGTATGGAAAGCGGTCGGGTAGGTTACAAAAGAAAAATGGTAGAATATATACCTAGGAGACATGAAGGGTCGATGGTCATATTGCATCTCAGTGACAGTTATCAATCGTCAATTTGTATGTCATGTAATTTTGATTGTTGTTTGTGCGTAGGGGAACAACGGAAGCACAATGGCAAGAGGGCAATTTGTATATTACTGAACCTCAAATTTTGTATACAAAAGCATGAGACATTGGGAAAAAGGACAAAGTACAGAGAAAGTGAAAGCATACGAGATGAAGGGGGGTTTATTTGCAAATTTGTAAATCGTGGAAGTCCTGGTGATAGTTGTAGGCAACAGAACAATGGAAATGCAATGTTAAACCCACCTATGCAGGAACCCATATTTCAAAAAGGGAAAGTAGAGAAAAGAAAAAATAAAAATTTTCCGAAAAATGAGTAATACACACTAAATATGTATTACAAAGTATGAACATGTGATGTTATACAGAATGTAGGGATCCTGTAATCCATACTTAGCCACTTTTTGGATCGGAGGTTCTCAGGCTGACGGGATCTAAATTGGGCATCCATTGTTGAATGGCCTACATGTAGCATTCAAAATTCCACGATATACAAATTGGCCAGTGGACCCGCGGGGTGGCTCGCTCAAAATTGCACTCCTTTTGTTTTGTGTCATACAAACAGTACTCGGAGTTCCATGATATACAAATTGACAGACAAAGTCTAGGGCTGGCGGCCTTGAGAGTGTGATTGTTTATGGATTCTAATCCCTATTAACTATTGGACATTATCTAAAGACATTATTTTGAATACTAAATTATTAATATTAAATATTGATATTGTACAATTTAATTAGACAATGAGGTTTGTACAATATGAAATAGGGAAGTGGTTGGTCGGTCGGGCTGGTGATATAAAAGTAAGTGAAATTTGAATACGTGAATCCACCAACTTCCTTACCAAGAAATTTTCCGAAAAAAAATGAGTAATACATAAAATCTACTTTTAGAAAGTACAAACATGAGATTTTATAGAGAAGGTACTATTCCCGATTCCATACTTAAGACAATATTTGGATCACGATTACTCGGGATGGCGGGCTCAAAATTGAGCCTCTATTGTTCCGTTAGCTACAAATAGCACCCAAGAGTTTCGTGATATACAAATTGACAGGCGGACTTGTATGTTGGCTCGCTCAAAATTGCATTTCTATTGTTTTGTGTCATTCAAACAACACTCGAGGTTATACCATATACAAATTCACAGATGGACTCCAGGGCTGGTGGGCTCAAACTCCTATAAACTATGTAACACTACCAAAAAACATTATTTTCGAAAGTAAAGTATTAATATTAAATATTGATATTGTACAATTTAATTACATAAAATTATAAAAGGATATGAAATATCTTATTTCAAACAAAAAACCACATATTTGGAAACTTGCATTCCAAATTTTTTGTATAATATGAAATGTGCAAGAGGTCGGTCGTGATGTTGATATAAAAATGGGTGGAAATCTGAACACATACTGTATCCTTCAAGTTCCGCACCTAAAACATTTCACAAGAAATGAGTTATACATACCAAATATGTACTTTTATAAAGTATGGGCATCATATTTTATAGAGCATGTATAGATCCCTCATTCCATACTTAGTCACTTTTGGATCGTGGGTTCTCGGGTTGGTGGGCTCAAAATTGGGCCGTTGTTGTTCCGTGCCCTACAAGTAGCACCCAGAGTTCTGCAATATACAAATTGACAAGCAAATTTGTGGACTATTTCAATTTTAAGGGCCTCGTGTTGATGTAATAACACAATTGGACTTGGCCCAGTTTATATTTGTTTCTTACAATATCAAACGGAGAAGCGGTCAGACGGGATGGTGATATAAAAGTAATTGAAACCTGAAGTCGTGAATCCACCAACTTCCACAGGTAGAAGTTTTCCGAAAAACGAGTATTAAATACTAAGTGTGAACTCTTACAAGGTATGGACATGATATTTTTATAGAGCTTGTATGGATCCTGCATTTCATACTTGGTCACTTTTTCGATTGCGGGTTCTCAGTCTGGCAGGCTCAAAGCTAGGCCTCTATTGCTCCGTATCCTACAAATAGCACCCAGAGTCCCACGATATACAAATTGACAGTCAAACTTGTGGACTAGGTCGCTCAACATTGCATTTCTATTTTTCCGTGTCTTCTAAACAACATTAAGAGGAAACGAGTAATACATACTAAATATGTACTTCTAAAAGATATGGACATGATATTTTATAGAGCATGTATGGATCCCTCATTCCATACTTAGCCACTATTTGGATCGCGGGTTCTCTGGCTGGCGGGTTCAAAATTGGGCCTCTATTTTTCCATGCCCTACAAATAGCACCCACATTTCCGCAATATACAAATTGACAAGCGAACTTGCCATTTATTTGAATTTTAAGGGACTCTTGTTGATTTCATAGCACAATTAGACTTGGGCCAGTTTATATTTGTTTATTACAATATTAAACGAGGAAGTGGTCGGTCGAGCTAGTGATATAAAAGTAAGTGAAATATGAAGTCGTGAATCTGCCAACTTTTGCACCTACAAGTTTTCTGAAAAACGAGTAGTACATACTAAGTATGTACTCTTATAAAGTATGGACATTAAATTTTTATAGATCATGTACGGATCTGCCATTCCATACTTAGCCACTTTGTGGATTTCAGGTTCTTGCACTGGCGGTTGAAATTTGGGCCTCTATTATTCTGAGGCCTACAAATAGCACCCACAATTCCATGATATACAAATTGACAGGCAAACCTGTGGGCTCGCTGGCTCAACATTGCACTTCCATTGTTCTGTGTCCTCCAAATAACACTCAGATTTCTACAATATACAAATTGATAGATGGAATCCAGGGATGGAGGGTTCAAGTTTTCCATTGTTTACGAATGGTAATCCCTATCAATTATCTAACATGATCTAAAAACATTATTTTCAATACTAAATTATTAATATTAAATATTGATATTGTAGAACTTAATTAGACAAGAAAGTTTGTACAATTTGGTCAGGCCAGTGATATAAAAGTTTTTCGACAAATGAGCAATACATAGTAAACATGCACTTTTATAAAGTATGGACATCAGATTTTATAGAGCATATGTGGATCCCTCATTCCATACTTAGCCACATTTTGGGTCTCGGGCTCTCGGCCTGGCGGGCTCAAAATTGAGCTCTATTGTTCTGTGTCCTACAAATAGCACCTAGAATTCTGCGATATACAAATTTACATGCAGAATTGCAGGATGGTTGGCTCAACGTTTCACTTCTATTGTCCCATGTCCTCCAAACATCACTCAGAGTTCTACGACATACAAATCAACAGGACTCCAGGACTGGTGGGTTCAAGATTGTGATTGTTTACGGATGGTCATCCTATCTAACTTTATCTGAAAACATTATTTTCAAATACTAAAATATTAATATTGTACAATTGAATTACATAATATTATCAAAGGATGTTAAATCGCTTATTTTTAAAAAAATGAACGAAACAAAAGTTTTTTTTTTTTAAATTCTATCACCGCAAGCATAACAAGGACCAATTTGAATTTTAAGGGCCTCTTGTTCATATGATAGCACAATTGCACTTCTCACAGTATATATTCATTGATTTAAAATTATTCTAGGATATTAATTTTACCAAGTTCATCGATTAAGCAAAAAATACCAAGACAACAACCAATTTGTATTTTAAGGGCCTCTTGTTGATATGATATCACAATTTCACTTCACATAGTATATATTCGTTGATTTCAAAATATTCCAGAACATTGATTTTACCAAGTTCATCGATCAAGGAAAACTTCTAAAACAGGCCACATACTACATTTGCGTCAGAACGCCATAGAAATTATTAGGCGGATTTGCAGGCCAACTGGCTAAAAAATTCAATTATATTTATTTCTGTCCTCCAAACAAAAGTTGGAGTTCCGCAGTATACAAATGGATAGATGAAGCACACAACCAAGAATCAACCAAACTTCAAAGAGGTCGCTATAAAGTTCCCATAAGGTTCCATAGAGAAGGACCCATCGACCTTTGCACCAAACAATTTGATATACAAAGAAAACACGTTGCCACATTTGTTTTCTCTTGCGTTTGGTATATTTTCCCTGTAGAAAATAACCGGGGCCATGGAATAAATGGGGTTTTCTACCATGCTTCCCATTTTTTGGACCGAACAATCTTAAGTGCGTGCAATCCCAACTAGTTGAGTCCGACGCATTCATCTGTATGTTGAAGAAATATTACAGAGACACATGAGGTATGTTTTGTTTCCTGCCAAAGTTTGATATATATATTTTTTCCCTTCTTCAGATGATATGAAAAATTCCATTCTCCTCTTTTAAGGTGAATTTTTTGTGCATCCGAAGGTCCTGCAGCATGTATACATTGCTTGCCTTTTTCTGTAGATACGTTTCATATGAAAACTCTGCCAACTTAGGAGGCACATTTTGTAACAAAGGTTGCCTAACCATACAATGCACGGTTGTGTTACCCATGGTTCTGATGATAGAATTGATGCAATTTCCATATATATATGGAATTTTTTCACTGCATCCCAGACAATCAATCGTATAATCACTTATCGAAGAGGAGGAAGAAGCAGGAGAGTTTCATTTTGCACATACAGGTTCAAAGGGGGTCAAGTACAGATTGGCTGCAGCTAAAACACCTTCAACATGGGGACACAAGCATAGGAATTAATACATTGAACAATATAATACATAACTGCACCCCCCTCTCCCCTTAAAAAAAAATAATAAAAATTAAACATGCCATAGAAATTTGTTGAAGGGGTGAAATGATGAAGATGGGTTACACTTTTGCTTGTTTTATGAGAAAAAAAATGTATTTTCACAAGTTCTTCAACTTCTGGCATACAAAAGTATTTTTTTTTATTTAGAATTTCACTTTACAGTAAAAACAATTCTTGTGAAGAAATGTGTTAGCTTTCCAATGACTATTTTTCAATTTTTTTTTATCACGATTTCATATGTCAATTTGACAATTGTTTAACAGTATGTTCCTTAAACATGAAAGGAATGATAATGAGTTACTATTTTCTACAACAATGTATCTATTATTAAACTTATATTTTTAAGAAACGATATATAGTGCAACAATATACAAAGACTCTATGTTATTATGACTATAATTTTGAATCTAGCGGATGAAAATTATAATTTCTAGAATTTTTTGATGTTGACCAAGATGAAAACGTTGCATATTTTAAACACATGTTTTTCTACACCTTGTATCTATCTTAATTTTTACTTAAAACTAAAATTTAAATATACTCTTTTCAAAAGAATAGTTTAAGGATTATGAATATATTTTTTTCAAATTTTTTCACTATATATTTTTAGAGATACCGATATTTCATTTCACTGAATCATAATGTCTGCTGGAAATATTATGTAGTGATTTTTTTTAAAAATTAAATAAAATTAGATAAAAATAAAGAAAATGAAAACAAATTATATGAATTGAAAGTAGATTCAATTTTGGAAATGTTGGTATCATTTTTGAAACCAAATTCTCAGTATTTGCAAGATTTTGCAACCTCCGAAGTTCAATTAAGCTTGGGGCAATTCTTTGGTCTTAGTTTTCAGTCCCAATTTCCTTTTTTTAGCTAAAATAATATTTCGGCCGAAAGACTAAAATCTAACGGAAACCATCAAAACTGAACGGTTTGCAAGTTTTTCAGCCGAAAAAACCATTCTTTCGGCTGAAAAACCATTCTTTTGGCCGAAAGACGACCGAACGAATTCCGTCCATCGGAAAAAATGAAATGACACATCGTATCGTTTTCTTTCGTGCCAAATTGTATAAATAGGCTTTCAGCCAAATACATTTAACACAATTCATTGGATGGATGAACAGATATAAGCTCGAGGATAGGGATTTCAAATCATTTCTATTACTAATTGCAGTTGTATTCTTTTCTTTGTTTATTTCTTCCCTCTATTCCATAGGATTAATCAGAGGATTGATATCGATACATGGTGGTTTTCTAGAACACTTAAACAAAGTTTCGAATCATCTTTTTGGTTTTTGTTGAATAAGGTAAATGATGTTTGTTCAAGTTTTTATTAGAATAACAATTTATATGTTGAAAGATAAATGTTAGCATTTTTTCAAGGTGAAGTCTTTGTTGAACATATCTTTTACAA
Source organism: Picea engelmannii (assembly GCA_009831015.1). Taxonomy (NCBI): domain Eukaryota; kingdom Viridiplantae; phylum Streptophyta; class Pinopsida; order Pinales; family Pinaceae; genus Picea; species Picea engelmannii. The sequence goes on from ML779031.1 coordinate 159,229, forward strand.
ATTACTATAAAATTCATGGGAAACAAAAGTTTGGGCAAGAGAAAATATGATCGCACTCGAGATGATACTCGCCAAATCGAACAAAGGAAATAGCTTTATCGGAGGAAGAAACAAGAACGTGCAAATATTGAAGAAAGAAACGATGATAATGTCAATAGAGATTTTCGACAAGAAGAAGTCCAACCAGGTATGCATGCACAAATGATGATCGAGCACATGACACACATTGGGACTATATTCAGAAAGTATAAAATTCAAAGTATAGAATTCAAATTAGAAATATTGTAAATAATATAATTGATTGTAATTACAATTTGATGTTTTTCAAAAAACATAAATAGATTTGTCTCATAATGTCGAAGAAGACGTTGAAACCGAAATTGAATCAGAAGACGAGTCAACTATAGGTATGTGTACAAAAATTTAGATTAATACAAGATGAACACTCAAGTATATATAACTTAGTGAATTTGTGTTCGGGTTTTTTTTTTTAATATAAACTTTAAATTGAAATATGCAGGAGAATCTATGAACATTGATGATGAAATATTAGAAAATGTTGATACTGACAAATTTGGGAAGAAAAAAGCTAAGCATTATATAAGATATCGAACTAAGAATATGTATAATACTTATTTCAAAGATGAATCAGTAACAGTACAGGCTCAACTTTT
>ML779031.1:164471-191692 GCA_009831015.1 Picea engelmannii
TTTGTTTATAGGGTTTCAATTTGTTGTCACCCTTGATTTGATTGGCCTCCTTTAGGTCATTTAGTCTTCTTCTTATGGTCAAATTAACCATGTTTGATATGTGACTAAATTCACTACTAAGGGTGATAATTGTTTTTACAGATAATCACTAAATAAGCTTGCTTGTACTCTTTAACTAGTATGTAGTGGTTCTTGTGTCACTAATATATTAGATCATTGTTAGAGCAACTATGTATTAACAAAAATGACAACACACATCCAAAGGTAACACATCAAACTCTACTTTGTCAATATAATTTGTTGAGAATTCAAAATTCACATTGCACTAACACATCAAACTCTACTTTGTCAATATAATTTGTTGAGAATTCAAAATTCACATTGCACTTATACTCGATCCATAAAGCCTTATTCTTGTTAAGTCAACCAAAGAAGTAGGGTTCAATATATGCAATTGTATGAAAGTTACCCTTGTTGATTATTGTTTATAAGATTAAGATTATTTCTTATAAGATTAAGTAGTGATGGTTGTATATAAAATATTGTGGTGATTTTCTCTTACTTAACTAAATTTTGGTGAAGAATTTGTTTTAGTCTATACAATTGGGATGGACAATTGAGAATAGAGAAATACATTAATTTTTTGAGTCATTTATTGATAACTACTTTCCTTCTTACTTCACATATGCACCTTAACATGTTTTTAGGGATGAAATCTTTAACAATCTTATTTCAATTATTCTATAATATTCTATGGTAAACACAAAAAGGAAAATATTCTTCAGAGTATTTATGTATCCTTCCTTTCAATATTTAGAGTTAGTGTTTTACTCTATAGTCCCATCACTAAATGACATACTTTCATATCATCCTTTCTAATAGTATTGTTTGTCTAGAGTGAAGCTAGTATTAAGAATGTTTTTGATTTACTTCAATAGTATTTCCCTTGAAATACTATTGAAGGAAGTTAACTTTGTCACTTTTTTACCATCAATTATGAAAAATTGAATATGAGACAAAAATTGCTATTTTGAATTCCAAAATTATGAAATATATATATTATAATCAAAATTATACAAAACATTAGTTCATAACAAGTTAACTTTTCCACTGGTTTACCATCAATTATGAGAAATCATATTGTGAGAAATCAAATATATATGAGACATAAGTTCTAAATATATATGAGACATAAGTTCTATATATATATGAGAAATCAAATATATTATGAGAAATCAAAGTCTGAATAGTAACACTGTAAAATACATAAGTTCGACATCCATTTTAGATTGATAACGAAAACAAAGACATTTAACTCCAAAATTCTGGACTCTAAGCCATCGTTTTAAGATAGATCACTTCACACATGAAATTCAAACCTGCAAAAAAACAAATTTCAAAAATTAAAAATTTACAATTCAAACATGTGAAATAATATAGAATTCAAAAATTGTAATTAAAATAAAATTGACATACATACCAAAAGAATTAACTGTCATCCTCCAACATACTCTTTCCCACAAAATATATTATAAACATATTTTCCACCAAATATAATTTAGACATCTGTAAAAATAAAAAAACATAATAAAAAAACAAATAACACATGTGTTAGCATATATACTACACAACTAAATATTAAATAAGCAATAAGTAATAATAACATAACCAACCACAAGATTTAAGATCTAGTTACTCTCCAATTAAGAGTACATGATTTAAAAAAATTGTAAATATTATATAAAATAAATATAGAAGTTATTTTTTGAATAAAGTTCACAAATCTCCATATTAAGTCATTCTCAAATCCTTGTGGATAAAGTCCCAAATCCTTGAGGTGAAAATTTTCTTATGGATAAGGTCTCAAATCCTTGAGGTGAAATTCTCCTTGTGGATAAGAACCACAATCCTTGAGATGAAATTTTCATCCCAAGTGACGTTATTGTGTTCTTGGTAAAACAAATTGTGTGTTAGAGTTAAATAATAATCTGAAAATAAATATAGAACTGTGTATGAAGATAATTCACAAATCTCCATGTATTAAGTCATTCTTCCAAAGAAATACTTATCTCCTTGTGGATAAAGTCTAAAATCCTTTTGGAAATTCTCCTTGTGGATAAAGTCCCAAATCCTTAGATGTAATTCTCATCCCAGGTGTTGTTATTTGATCATATTTACACATCAATAAAATAATAATCTCCTCAGCAGTTAAATACTTCTCATCTTTTTCTGCAGTGGTCATATAATCAAATTTCATGATGCCCTTTCAAACTAAAGGACTCATAAATCTCTATATTAAGCAATTCTTCCAAAAAACTACTTATTATCTAAAAACGTTCACAAATATCCATTTTAAATACCATTTTTCCAAAAAATACTTATCTTCTCTTTCTTCAATGGAATAGATGTTCTCATATAATACTATTCCATTCTTGGACAAGAAAGCAAGGACTGCAATCGAGGAAAATTTAGAAACTTTCTCTTTTCATCTGTGGGATAAAATCTGTTCTCAAATATTCAAACATATTCAAGTTCAAAATTAGGTGTTGATCATGATATAACCTTAAATAATTTTTAGTGTACACCATTTAAGACAACGAAAATCTTATTTAGGGGTTCTATATAATTCAAAATAATTGAGGAAAGGCTAAACTATAAATTTGAGAAAACAAAATTTTTATAAAAGTCAAGAATGTACATTTATGAATCATCCTAAATGGACACATCATTTCCTAATCTGGGTGCTTCCTCAATCCCAATCTCTCTTCTGGACACACTCTCATATACTCTCTTCTCCACATGAGCCTATATAACACATTTCAAATTTGAAAAATTAATAAATTATATTCAAATGATTATAAAACACATTAAATTTAAATGATTTTAAGACATTAAATGATACCTCTGAACTCCCGCCCACTTCAAACTCTCCCAATGAGAATTGAGACAATCCAACCCAAGTACCAGGAGATGGAATAGATGGAATAGAGAGTTGTAAACAATACAACTAAGAACTAAATCTAGGATTCAATCTATTCACAATTATACAAAATTATAAATGTTGTTGATTTCTTATTCAAAAGAATGGATATTGAACAACTGTTAGAAAAAACATACCCGATTCAATCCATCCAAATTCAATCATGTCAAATCAAGTCCCCTACCGACTGGAGATTCATTTAACATATCACCAAACTACAATTAATGACAAGAAAAAATCGATTATTTCTATAGAGACAAGGATATCTAAATCTAGAACTCAAAGTAAACTATCATAAAATGCGTCAAATCTTTTCTGAATATATCGCATACCAATCGATGATTCGGGTCATCATTCTGAATGATCTTCTTCCAACCATCCTGACAATATTTGGCATACTCCAAAACTTCTTCTGTTGACATTACATCTAACTCTGCATCTGTTTTATCAACAAATGTGGCCTGAGAATTGGCTTCTACTCGTGGACGCTTTATGCCAACATCAACACCATAAAACATAGCTTCCAAATTTTCCCCGATTGCAGTCCTGGCCTCTTTGCCAACTTCTGATATAGACTGGAACTCTAAAAGTGATGCAAATTCCCCTTTTGGGCGAGGTACTAAAGGTTGTGGAGGCCTTGACAATGACCCACTTTGATATTCCACTTTGTGATCATATGTACGTCCTTTACCAGTACCATAATATTTGGACGGTAGAATGGTATAATCCGGGTGCATGTGCAAGAAAAACTCTGCAAAAAAGTGTCTTTCAAAATAGTGTGGAACCTCATTGTTCCACGACAATTTTCCATATGCGGCCAAAAATGTGTTATACACATGTCCGACAAAGTCAGGGTGTTTAAAATATTGCACCTTCAACATTTTCCACTTTGGCCCCTCTTTGAAATTGAACATGGAGATGGCATCTTCTTTTGAAACTCTGTGTTTTATTGTCTCCCATTTATCAGGACCCATCACCTTTGACTTTCGTCGCCTCATTAAATCGACAAAACTGTCAGTGGTTGGCCCCATCTTCTGATATTCATCCATAAAGTTTTCCAGTGAATGCAAAATAATTTACAAAATTTGTTTTCTCTTCAAAGGAAGATCCAAGACAGCTAAATCATTTTCCAACCTCTTTTTAACACCTGAACATTGCGCAAGCGTCATTGCTTCAGTATTCCTTTCCCAGGGAAGTTCATCGCCAACTTCTGAAGGATAGGTGGATGTTGGCGTGTAATCTTCTGTTTCTTCATAACACAACCTCCTAAATCCACCTTCACCCTCTGCACCGACATTTTAATCTTTGTTACAACCACTCTCATTGTCTGCCCTTGCTCTAAATTTATTTCCTACACACACATTTGAAAATAACTTAAAGATTTAACCTCAAGTAAATTTAAATAAAAAAACGTTCAACAAAAATAAACAAAATTTAAGAAACTTACCAGAAATATTCTCTGGTCCAAAGCTATTCCCTACATTCTCAGGTGTAGGAGTGTTGATGCGCAACCTATATAAGAAGGTTGCATCCATAACACTACTTTGAGGAGGTTCTGCAGTTGATCTATTTACAAACTCAGTTGAAAATCTCCTCTGACGAGATTGTTGCTGCTCACTCGGAGTCTCAGTTGAAGGAGTTACTATTCTTCCTTCTTGAGAATGCCTAGATTGTTTGTGAGGAATGTTTTCATAATCTCGTGTCATCATCACTCCACAATATCTATCCACAATGCAGATTTTATCAAAACAAATCTAGAGATGTACACAAGTTCAAACAATTAAAAATGTAAAGATAAATCAAAGTTTTAAACAATCAAACCACAGAGGTACTCGCTCATTAGAAGGCACAAATATTGATTATTCATCCATGAATCAATCAACTAAAAGATAAGTAATGGGTCCATAGACATCATGGAAGATTCTTATCCCTCACTCATCATCCATGAACATAAAAGCATGGCATTTGAATCTATAGGTCTTTAAACACCGAAGTGACGACCATTGATTCGACTCCTGGCCGACTGCTCAGGCATAGACTGATGACTAAAGGGATAAGTGACAGAATATAAAACCACAATTTTTTCACAATAATCAATAAAACCCACACATAGAAGTCATTGAAATCAGAAGTTGAGTTCGCCAAGGGACTGTCATTCCACTGAGAAGATTTATCATTCATAATCCACATAAAAGAAGAAGACGCAAAAACTAAACATTCTTCCATGAATCAATTTGGCCAAGATTTTGGTGTCTTGGATTGCTTTACTAATGTTGATGTGTGTGTGAGCCCATTCTTAATATTAGCTTCATGTTGTTTAATCCTTATTTGAAATGATCACCCAGTTTCCCTGATGTAGTGATGTAGTTTTTGCCACAAGTACATTCTACCTTATAGACCAATTATACTAACATTGGTCCATGGTATCCTTCACTAATATCATCTTTTATCTAATGGTTTCAAAGGGTTTAAAAGTGGCGATGATATCCTTTTTTATTAGAACCTTGGTGACCCTATTGGTGACCCCTTTGATGTAGGGAAGGTGGGGTATCTGACTCGGTTGTGTTTCTCTAGAATGAGGCTCACCTCTTGTCCTAACCTATTCATATAACCTATTCTATTGAAAACCTTAGCAAGGTGATCTTTTTTCTATTCAAGGTGGTCTTCATCAAAGATATTAATGGCTCTTAGTGATAGGATGTTCTGAACTCCTATATTTTAAGTGGGATGGTGATAATATTTTTCATGAAAATAACTATCTATATGAGTTTTATTCTTTTATACTTCATGCACATGGTTCCCATATTGATTATTTTGAATTAGTACATCCAAAATGAGATGTTATTATTCTCCTCCAATTCCATAGTGAACTTAATGTCCTCTGATATATAGTTAAGGTGCTCAAATAATTTGTTCAACTCTTATTTTATGCGAGGCCATATCACCTTAGTATCATATACATACCTTTTACATCTCTTGGGATTCATGGGGTATGAGTCCAATTCTATTCTTTCAAAATTTTCCATATAAATGTTGGCCACCATAGAGGACCCATTGCAATACCACGAAAATATGTTGAGGAAATATTGCAACTAGATTTAATATACACAAATATAAATTGGTCAAGACTCATATTAATGTAGGTATAAATTTATCTTTGGAACAATGTCCAAAGACAAAAGAAGAGGTAGATTACATGTCTCATGTTCTTATCCAAGTGTGTTTGAAATTTTTATGTATGTCATTGTCTATACTAGACCGGACACTACCCATGCATCACTTGAGAGATTTGCATCACTTGAGAGATTTAAGTACAAATTGTTCGATAGTTGTGGATATAGTTGAACTAAATACATAATTTTGAAATATTTTATGGTGACCTAAAGTTACATAAAGTGACCTAATTTTACTATAAACTAAGGGATTTCCACTAAGGGATACATAAAGAGACCTAATTTTACTATTAACTAAGGGATTTCCACTAAGATATTTATACCTAATTGTTACATAAAGGAACCATATTTCCACTAAGGTATTTCTTAACTATAAAATCCCTAACTCCCTTGCTTGATATAGTTTCCCCATTAAGAGAGTGACTAAAACTAGCTACCTAATGTTCAAGCACAAGAGTCTACTGACATGAAAAAAAATTTGCTACCTATTTCTTAATGGGGGTTGGCATAAATATGTCAATTCTTGGATAAATCATTTGAGAATGGAGAAGGAGATCACTCTAGAAAACATTGATATACCATTAAAAATACTATTAAATAGAAATTGAATGAAATATCAATTTACTTATGAAGAGTTTTTGTTAACTAGAAGGTAGGGATAAAATGTTATATCTAACATAAAAACTCCCATATGATATGGGTTTTCATTAGAAAATGTTTCTACTATGAGTGGATATATCACTAGTGTTAGGTCACATGGCCCTGATAACATTATGATTCCTTGTTTCCTCACATAGTTCCTACCATGTTTAAATTATGCCTACATATCCAACACAAATCCAATAAGTTGTGAATTTGAAGTTATATTATATGAATATAAATATCATCCATAAGATAAGCATTGAATAACTTTGGTCAATATGTCTGATGTAATAAATGAGTATAATTTAATTAGTTCTCATCTAAGAATCTTTTATTTCTATAAATTATACTTTATCATCCAAAATGAAGTATTCGTTATAACTATTCATTTAATCAAAGGGCCTCTACAATTGGAAAAGACCACCAAAGTGGAAGACATTGGGAAGGACCATCAAAGTGGGAGACTGGTTCATTTTTGAGTAGTTTACTACACAAGTAGGTCACTCATGTTTTACACAGAGATGTGACCAAGACTCATGACAATATGTAGGACATGTGAAGCATAGGGGGAGATTTACTTGTACCCATTATCATTAGGTCTCACTAGATGGTTTCAAGATGTTTTTTGTCAACCTAGTCCAAATATAAATGACTCTTGGCAATAAATATTTCTTTCTCTTGTTATTAAATGAAGAACACCGAAAAATGCAAAACCAAGCGTGAATTACATAATCATGTTAATCATTGAGTTTTTTAATGAAATTTTTGTTTGAGGCCATAACTAAGGGAGAATATATCATAGCTTGGCCAAACTCACTAAACTAAGGAATCTTGATAGCTTGGCTAATGACCATTACAAATTACCTAAAACAGAATCAATCTTCGAATAGATTGACTCATTATAGAAATACCAAAATTAACAAAGTAATATAGATTTTATATTCATGGAAAATATCTTAAATCTTAGTGTTGATTCTTTGTGTAAATGTTTGCTAGCAAATACTTTGAACCTAATCAATCTATGAATAAGTTGACTCATTATAGAAATACCAACATTAACAAAGTAATATAGATTTTCTATTCATGGAAAATATCTTGAATATTAGTGTTGATTCTTAGTGTAAATGTTTGCTAGCAAACACTTTGAACCTAGTTTTTAAGGATTTTTTCACTTGTGATCACTTATTTTTAATAATAATGTTTTAAGACTCTTGTACACTAAGAAATTGTGCTAAAAAATACGATGCACTTAAGAAATAATTGTTCCATATATAGAGAGATTCTTGTTCTTGAACTACAATCATACAATATGACACTAGATTATTCTTTGTTAAGTACAATGTCATATTCACTCTTTGCAATTCATGCCCATCTTACTCATGGTTGTTTATATTTGATAACAAAATGAATTCTAACTTTTTGCAAGATTGCTTTCAGCTCTTTTCCTTTTCATTTAAAGAGCATCAATGCCACAATACTAGTAAATTACACCAACACACAATTTTTTTTAAATATAAACATCCATAAAAAAAAGTAAATATATTTGTATATACTACCAAAGATATCAAATGATTAATAAATCCAAGGGATTTAGGAAAGTGTCATAAGGTATTTACAAAACTAGTAAAAATAGAGCTTCAAATGGAACATTTTTCTTTACTAGTCAATGGAATGGATATGTTATTATGTGTTGAATCGTGTAAGAAGTAAAATAGTCAATTAGGTCAGAGTGAGACTAATTAGGAAGTTTTGTTGGGAAGTTCCACTAGGAAATAACTGACCTAATATGGAAGTGATAGATTTACGGAACTATGCATAATTGACTTGAAGATCACATTGAGATAATTAATGGAAATAATGGATGCATGTTTCTAGAACATGTCAAAAAAAACCTAAAAGGTTCTAAAGAATGTTTATTGGTCAACTCTTCGTGTAGTATAGTCTATGAGTAGTTGAATGGTTGAGGACTAAGTTGATTAGGGTTCTTGTTAGAATAGCACTCAAAGTTACAATGGAATAGATCAATCCTAATGGTTTCTTTGAGGGTGCATATAATAACCTTAATGAATTGACAAAATGTACAAGGGATTACAAGATCAAAAGAAACATGTGTATGGTGCATCAACAATAACTATTGAACCAATTCATTGTCATTAGGAAGTGGGAATCAAATGACATGTAGAAGTTGAATTGATTGTTCAAGTGGAATGTAAAGAAGAGGAACAATTGTAACTATCTCTTAGAGATGGGCCATAAGAATATGAATTGCTAGAGATTGAGAGAGAGAGGTAGAAGTTTGAAGATTACAATTGAGAAAGGATGCAATTATAGGTCTCTACAATTGGAAAAGACCACCAAAGTGGGAGACTGGTTACTTTTTGAGTAGTTTAGTACACAAGTAGGTCACTCATGTCTTACACAAATCCAATAAGTTGTCAATTTGAAGTTATGTTATATGAATATAAATATCATCAATAAGATAAACATTCAATAACTTTGGTCAATATGTGTGAAGTAATAAATGAGTATAATAATTAGTTCCCATCTAAGACTCTTTTATTTCTATAAATTAGACTTTATCATCCAAAATGAAGTATTCGTTATAACTATTCCTTTAGTCAAAAGGTCTCTACAATTGGAAAATACCACCAAAGTGGAAGACATTGGAAAAGACCACCAAAGTGGGAGACTGGTTCCTTTTTGAGTAATTTACTACACAAGTAGGTCACTCATGTCTTACACAGAGATGTGACCAAGACTCATGACAATGTGTACGACATGTGAAGCATAGAGGGAGATTTACTTACCCATTATCATTAGGTCTCACTAGATGGTTTCAAGATGTGTTTTGTCAATCTAGTCCAAATATAAATGACTCTTGGCAATGAAGGTTTTAGTTGCAATGGTATTGTTTGTCAAGTCCAAATATTTGAAAGAAGTTATAGTTTTAACCTCAAAAACAAAAAAGGGTGCTATCATGACATTGTTAAAGTTATGGTTGCATAAAGTGGTAATTTTAATATTGATAAAAAAGGGTGCTACCAGTAGCACTACTTTTCCTAATGGGAGTTGATTTTGGTGTTTTTGACTAAAACATATGGGATTTTAGGTCTAGAATTCTCCTTTTGAAGTCATAGTTCTTGTCAAGTCAGTAACTATGTTATACATGCCAATAAATGTTTTGATGTAGTTTCTTGTGAAACAATAGATATTGGTATTTTTTATTCAAATATATGTTGAACATGATATCATACAATATGGTTGGGTTTTTTAGTCTCAAATTTGTTGATTTCAATATGATCTATAATGTTATTACCAATATCAATATAATTATAGATTTAATTTTAAAAACACATCAAATTTGTTAAACAATAAACATAAAAAAAAATATCAAATTTACTAAATTCTAAGCACATCAAATATATATAACTATAAATTGACTATAAACCTATATTTACATTAACAAAATTTATTTAAATTAATTATTAATAAAATTTTACTAAATTCTAAACATAAAAAAAAATAAAAATAAAAATCATTATAGATGTGATAATTTATTTCAAATTCTAAACATGAATGCTATGAACATACTATAATATATACATAATTATGCTTGGCTCAATTTATTGTTAAAGTTGCTCTTCAACATCATATCCATCAACATTAAAATGAAAATCCATATTTTTTGTTGTGATGCATTTTTGAAATTAATGTAATTATAGATGTGATAATTTATTGAATTATAAACATGAATATTATGGACATATTATAATATAAACATATATATGTTTTTCTCATTTTTTGTTTTGTTTTATTTGGTCTTCAACATCATGTCTATGAGTATTAAGATGAAAATATTTGTTTACAATATTATCATTTGCATTTTCAATTCTCAAACATCTTAGTTTTTGCTTCTATATCCTTTGATGTGCATTATAGAAGGAATCATTTATAGTGAAATCATATCTCTTTGTGCGTTCCATTTTATTCTCATGCTTATTCAATATATATATCAAAAAAATCCAAAATCTTATAATAAAAAGGAGCTTCAACCTTAAAAGAAATTGCAAATATAATATTAAGCTTCAAAATTTTATAAACCAAACAAGATTCAACCTCAAAAAAATTTGTGAGTATAATATCAAGCTTTAAAATTTTATACTCTAAAAAAACCTTAAACTTTAAAAGAAATTGCAAAAAAACTTAAACTTTAAATTAAGTTATTGTTACTTGGTCGTGGGAGGCTAGCCCTATGGCCAAGCTGTGGGCATGCCTACGGCTTGGCCATATGGTTGGCCACCCGCGACCAAGTCACAGTGCATGCTCACAATACAATACATTATAAATTGAAAATTTAAATTATAAATTAACAATACATTTAAAAAATTTAAACTAAAATTATAAACTCAAGCTTTGAAAATTACCTGGAGTTTGGCACGCCCAGACTCACAAATGCCAACACGACCTCTGTGCTCAAAAATTCCTACACGGCCTTTGCGATCATAGCACGCCCACCTACACGACCTATGCACTCACTCACAGTCACTAAGAAACAACAACACAATTCGTAAAATGTTTCAAGATCGATATGTGGTTGATATAAAAACAATCTTTCAGCCAAAAGATAGTTCGGTCGAACAATTGTTCAGCCAAAAGATTATTTCGGCCGAACAATCTGTTAGCAATATTTCTTGTCTTGGGGTTAGGCGTACCCAGGTCTGCAGTTTGCACGGGAAGCACCTGAACATAGCACGAGAGAATCCCATTTTGTAGCAGAAAGTCAAGCGAGCGGGCAAAGTTTTTCCATCGGCGGCCGAGATCCATCCATAAAAGCAGATCGACGGTCATCGGGTTATCGGGACCGACCAGTTTCCCAGGGTTTAGCAAGGGGAAGTTCCATGGGCCAAAGAAAATCTGGACCGTGTGATCCAAGTGGGACAGGTGGCATCCGGTCGGCATATCGGGTATCGGAGTTTCGAGGAGTGGGCGCCCCTTATTTCTTGCATTTTGAAATCCTGAACCCCAAATTTCCGATGGTGCCTAGAATCGGGCCCATGGTTTTGGCGCCTGGTCATCAAGAAGGAGGCCTGGGGAAGGGCTGTTTATGTTTGTCATTTGTCCACTCGGGCCCCGAAACGTCAAACTAAATCACAGAGGGAAGGCACAGTGATCTACCAGATGTCGATTCTATGTGGGTTAAATATCAGTACCTGCTGGAGATTAATGAAGAAAAGAGAGGGTAGCTCAAACCTCACCTCGCTTATTTATTGCAGAGTATGGAGGTCCCAACCGAAAGTCTGCCCGGGAGGGTCCCCTATACCATTTCTTCTCAGGGAAGCCACGCCGAGTCTTCAAGCCGCCAGAGGAACCTACACACGCCAATTCAACATTCAAAGGGCTCAGCTACCACCCTGGCGTGAGCCATGCTGAATTAAAGAGGCGTATTACAGAGGAACAAAAGGCAGATTTGATTGAGGAGACGTCAACCTTTGAAAGTTTTGAGACGTCTCCACTTGATGAAAGGAAGGGAAGAGTATATGTAGGCATTTTTGCCATTTTGTAATGATCGATGGTTGAGTAGAGCTCTCGGTTGTAAAGTTTTAATGAAGCACTGATACTCTGGTTATGTATAGACTTTTGAGACTTCTTTCCTTATGAATGCCATTTTCTTTTACATATTTGTTATACTGTGTTAGAACAACTCGGAATTGGAGGGTCCAGTCGAGTTGTAGTTGTTATAGGATGATGTTGGATAGGATCATTGTAGCGGTTACGTTGTTCTAATCAGTCCATGTGTTTTTCTCAGTGTTGAGTGACTTGGAATTGGAGGATCCACTCAAGTCCCTTTTTTAGTTTCTTGAGACCCTGAACCAAAAGGATCTTGCATTTAGAGTCTTTCTTCTGCGAACCGCTGAAAGCCTATTGCCCAAAGTTGTTTGTTCACATTTCTTACCAAATCTTCCACCTGCTCATATTTTAATCAACCCACTGGCTGAAGTTTGGTCAAGACCTCCTTTGTATCATATATGCTAGACCCAGTCCATGAGTTAGAGTGATATCTCCTTGAGCCTTTATCTCCATTTGATCATCCCTAAACAAATCGTGACATAAAATTGATGGGTGTCGAGCTCTGCTCCTGCAAGCAATCCAGGAGTGACTTTCGATGCTGACATTTCTGGCACCGTTGTCGGGGACCAAGGTGAAGATTTTCCCTGGGAAGAACGACAATGATCAACTGATTATGAAGGTGCATCAGATATCAGAATTATCAAGATTGTTGTTGTGCCCCTGGTGACTCCATTGTGACGAATCCGCTGGGGAGAACCTACTCTATCAATTATGGCTTTCAGAGGCAGACATACGTGGTCCCATCCACAGCTGCCCCTAGCTACACCTGAAACCGATCAAGAGGTGGTTCTCAAAAAAGGAAAGGCCCCTGAAGCAGAAACTTCCACCGTCGAAACAGGTAATCCGCCATCTCCTCCTGTAAGAACTTCATTTTCTCCTCCTCAGTTTCTTAATAGACCTCCTTCAAAAGTTTCCCGTTTCCTAAATTTTGGGAGTGTTCCTACTGACTTTTCCCCTCCTGGTCTGGGATTGGATGGAGAAATCCTTATCACTCCCCTCTCCTCTGAAGCTATACCTTGGCATAGACCCACGACCACAGAAGATTTCCCCACTCCTACACAAGGAGGAGCACCTGCTGACTTGAGCTCGTTAGCTTTCTCCTTAAATCCTCTCTTGTTTCCCACTCCACTTCAAGAATCATCCTCAATAACCCCTTTGCGGACTCCTTCTCCTCCAAATTCTCCTCCACCTAATATTCCTATGGCCGGTGCTAATCCACGTCTGAATAGAATGGATGCCATAGTTGCTGCTAGGTATGCTCCCTTGATCTTACCTAATCCCATGAATCCTTTCCCTACTGGAGATTACTTGAAATATATGCCCAAGTTCACCGGGGAAGGGGACATAACTGCAGAAGAACACATGGCTGCTTTCTACAGTTATGCAGACAACTAGAACATTGGAGATGAAGATGTCTGGATGAGGTTTTTTGTCCAGAGCCTAGATGGTGAGGTAAGGAAATGGTTTCAAGGATTAGTTCCTGGATCTATTGTTGGAATTGAAGCCCTGGATAATTCTTTCCTGAGGCAGTGGGGAGATAAGAAGGATTTCATGTATTACATGACAAAGTTTGGGTCATTGAAGAAAAAGGAAGGAAAGTCTATCCCCAACTTCTCCAAGAGATTTAATAAAATGTACAACAGAATCCCTGCTGAGATAAAGCCCTCCGAAGCCTCTGCAATGATCACTTACTCCAGCACTTTTGATCCCAAATTCTTCCTACTACTGAGGGAGAGAAGAGTTGCTACGCTGGCCCACATGTAGGATGTGGCCGTGGAGGTAGAATCTAACATATTGGTTGTCAACCGAATCAGGAACGCAGGTGATAGAAATACGCCCAAGAACAGGCATGAAACTTCCTCATCCAGTTCCTCTCCCCTATCCCATCAGACAGATGAGACAACTAGAGCAATAAAATCGCTTGCTGCCAAGGTGGAGAGGTGGGAATTAGAAGGGAAGCCCATGTACAGAAATCCCCAGAACACTGATAATAGAGGTTTCAGATGACCTGCTAACAATATGCCTTAGGTTTTCCCGAGGGAACAAAGGGGAAGGGACAGAGAAGATCAAAGGGTTCAAGCCCCCCTCCAAAATAACCTAGTTGATCTTGAGGAAAGAGAGGAGATAGACGAGTTTGGCCCTGAAATTCACTGTATTGAAGAAGCTCCCCCTTTTCCCCATTTGACGCAGTCCGCATATGAAGGATCACTGATGAGTGCTCAAATTCATGAGTTGGAGAAAGAACAGAAGGCCGATCACACTTCTAATAGATATAATCTCAAATCGAGAAGGAAAGAAGGAGACTTCGACAACCAATACCAGCCTCTCATAACAGATAGGCCTACTAAAACTGCATCAGCCACAACTAAAGAAAAGAAAGATCAGAGTGCCTCGCCGGTAGCCAAAGAGTGTGTCACTGAGGTAAGGGAAGCTTCTAAACCTATCCCCTCCTTCAATTTTGAGCATGAGATTCAGAAGATTAGAATTCATGTACCCCTCTCAGAGCTAGTTAAAAACGCAGATGTTAAAAGATCCCTCTCCAAGCTGCTACAATCCGAGTGCCCCCATCCCCTTGCTGACTCAGTAAACCTTCAAGATGAGAAGCCAGCCGTCATCTTAGGCCCCATGGTAGAAGACAGAGATGGCTCATCCCCTCCCTTCTACACATCCCTGAACATACATGATAAAGTGTTGCATAACTGCCTCATGGATTCAAGGGCTTCCCATAACCTTATGCCAAAGATAGTCATGGAAGAATTGGTACTGGAGGTGACAAGAACTTATCATGATTTATATTCCTTTGATTCAAGGAGAGTGCAGTGCCTAGGAGTCATCAAAGACCTGGCGGTTTCCCTGTTTCAGCTGCCCATGAAAAGTGTGGTCATGGATATTGTGCTAGCCGACGTCCCCCCCAAATTCAGTATGTTTTTTTATAGATCGTGGATCAAAAAACTGGGAGGGACACTACATATGGATCTTACATATGCCACCATTCTGGTCTTCGGAGGGGAACAAAGGAGATTATACAAAGAATCCCAGCTGGCCTATATTGTCAGTGATGAAGCAGACCCTACCAATCACCCCATCTTTGCACTTGACACTGACTTGGGGTCTAGTCTGTTGCAGCTTACCGATCCCCTTGAAATCTCTTTACTAATCAGAAAACATCCTGGCCCTAATCATCCAATTTCCCCTCAAAGCTCCTCTGTGTGGAAGATTTTTTTTTACAGAGCTTCTTCTAGAGAAGGCGCTGGAGCTGGGGTGGTTTTTGTGTCACCTGCTCAGGAGACCATATCCCTGTCATATAAGCTAGAATTCGAAACCACTAACAATGTGGAAGAGTATGAATCTCTTATCCTAGGATTAAGAGCCGCAAGGGAAATGGGAATTCAGGACGTAGCAGTTTTCGGAGATGCCGAGTTGGTAGTCCAACAGATCAGAAGCACTTATCAGGCCAAGCATCCTCGACTCAGGAGTTATAGAAATGAGGTATGGAACCTAATTGACAGTTTCTTCTCAATTTTTAACATTTCTTTCATCCCAAGAGAAGAGAACACAGTGGCAGATTCCTTGGCTACATCAGCAAGCATTTTCAAAGTACCCCTGCCGCCCAAGCTTAGGTATGATGTAGAAGTAAAATATAGGCCCTCCATACCTGACAATGTCAAGCATTGGAAGGTGTTTGAGGATGATCTTTAGATCAAGAAATTCTTGGAGACTATCGAAGAATTTTCAGAGATGCATATCGACCAAGATTCCACCTCTGAGGAAGGGTTTGATGGGGGTAAGCTACTGAGTAGAATAGAAAACCATGACATTATTCAGCTTCCTAACAATCACATTCCGAGGGGACTAGTCCCATTAGAGAGGTTGTTCGATGGGAATGACGTGGCGGTAAAGGGGAGAGTTTCAGGTGATGATGTTGACACAACTGAGTGCAACATTGGCACACCAGAGGAGCCCAAGTTTGTCAAGCTGTCAAGGAGTTTGACTAAGGAGCAGAGGATTGAATATACCGAGTTGCTGAGAGAGTTTGTTGATGTGTTTGCATGGACCTACAAAGACCTCAAAAATTATGACACATCTGTCATTGAACACAAGATTCCACTGAAAGAAGAGGCTAAGCCATTCAGGTAGAAGCTGAGACAGATAAATCCCATGTTATTACCTATCATGGAGAAAGAAGTCAAGAAATTGTTAGATGCCCAAATCATTGTCCCCTTGAGGTATTCCGAGTGGATAGCTAATTTGGTTCCAGTAAGGAAGAAAAGTGGAGAAATCAGACTCTGTGTTGATTGCAGGAACCTGAACAGAAGCTCAAGGAAAGACAATTATCCCTTCCCCAACATGGAACACATATTGCAGAAGGTAATTGGTGCATCTAGAATATCCATGATTGACGGGTTTTTTGGTTATAATCAAATATCAGTCATGCCTGAGGACAGAGAAAAAACGGCCTTCACCACTCCTTGGGGCACATTCATGTATGTCAAAATGCATTTTGGATTGATGAATGTAGGAGAAACTTTTCAGCGAGCTATGGATATAGCGTTCATCGGGGAGAAGGACCAGTTTGTGGTAATCTATCTGGATGATATCACAGTCTTCTCCAGGATAGACAAGGAGCATCGTTGTCATCTGAAGAGAGTCTTCTTGAAGTGTCGAAGGTTTGGCCTATCCCTGAACCCCAAGAAATCTTTGTTTTCTATGAAGGAGGGGAATTTGTTAGGCCATATAGTGTCAACAGAGGGAGTGAGGATTGATCCTAGCAGGGTAGAAGCAATTCAGACCATTTCACTTCCCAGGTCTAAGAAAGAGGTCCAGACATTTCTAGGAAAGATTAACTTCCTAAGGAGATTCGTCTCAAATTTTGCTGAACTGCTAAAACACATCATAGCAATGCTCAGAAAGGGAAACAAAGTGAGATGGACCGCTGAGCCCCAAGCATCTTTTGACCAAATAAAAAGGGCATTGGCTGAGACACCTATGCTTATCAGTCCTGACTATTCCAAGGAGTTCCTAATTTTCTCCTTTGCTTCTTTTGATACAGTGGCGGCGGTCTTATTGCAGAAAAATGATGAAGGGCATGAGCAGCCCATCACTTTCTTCAGCAGGGCGTTAAGAGATGCAGAGAGAAGATATGAAATCATGGAGAAGCAGGACTATGCCTTAGTGAAAGCTCTTAAATATTTCAGAGTCTATGTCTTTCATTCAAAAGTAACAACATATGTTCCTTCATCTTCTGTGAAGGACATCCTTGTGCAGCCCGACGTAGATGGGAAAAGAGGTCGATGGATCGCTAAGATCCTAGAATTTGATCTGGAGATCAAGCCCACCAAGTTGGTTAAGGGGCAAGGTTTGGCCAAGCTACTGGTCGAATCCAACTGTGAAGCCTTGGGGGTTAGTTTCATCAATACTCGCCTAGGATCTCAGCAAGCTGAATTACCCAGTCCATGCTCTCAAGATGGCTTATCACCGACCAAATGTGCCTGGTATCGTGACATTCTATATTTCCTGCAGGAGTTGAATCCCCCTGATGGAATGGGAAAAAGAAAATCAAGGGCTCTAAAGCTCAAGGCGGTCAGGTATTGCCTCATCGACCAAACCTTGTACTGGAAAGACCCTCTAGGGGTATTTCTGAGATGCCTGGACCCACAGGAGGCCCAAAAGGTTACGTTTGATTTTCATAGCGGCCTTTGCAGAGGTCATCATTTCTGGAAGACCACAGCCCACAAGATACTCCAAGCTGGGTATTACTGGCACACTTTATTCCCCGATGTTTGCAGGGAGATCAGAGCTTGCACCAAATGTCAAAAGTTCTCAGGAAAGCAGCAGCTCAAATCGCTTCCATTAAAACCCATAGTGGCTTCGTCACCTTTTCAGCAGTGGGGGTTGGACTTCATCGGAGAAGTTCATCCTCCCTCAAGTGGTTAGCACAGATGGATCCTGACTGCGACAGATTATTTCACCAAGTGGATAGAAGCGGTCCCCACCAGAAGCGCATCACACAAAGTAATCATCAGCTTCCTGGAGGATATCATAGCCCGATTTGGCTGCCCCAGCAGAATCATCACCGATAATGTTGCTTCTTTCAAATATGAACCTTTAATTAAGTTCTGTGAGCAGTTCCAGATCTCGCTAGTTCATTCCACCCCCTAGTATCCCCAGGGAAATGGTTTAGCGGAATCCTCTAACAAAAGCTTGATAAAGATCATCAAAATATTATTAGAGGATAACAAAAGAGCCAGGGATTCAAAGTTGAAATTTTCTCTATGGGTCGATCATGTCACGACGAAGAATTCTCTGGGCACCTCGTCGTTTTAGCTATTCTAATGAGCAGAGACAGTTTTCCCTACCCAGCTCGCCTTACCTGTGGCGAAGTTCTTTCAATACTATGAGGGAGAACCAGATCATATGATCAGAAGAATTCATCAGATAGTGGAAGTGCAGCAGAGCAGAGAACAAGTGAGGGACGCAGCTTACAGTCATCAGCAGAAGATCAAGCAGGCTTTTGACAGGAAGGTCAGGAAAAAGGAGTTCGAGATCGGGGATTTGGTATTTAAGTGGGATGCACCCAGACAGGATAAAGGCAAGCACAGCAAGTTCGACGCCCTCTGGATCAGCCCCTTCAAAATCTCTAAGATTTTCTCTAACAACACATACGGGTTGCAGGATCTGGAGGGTGAAGAGGTTTTCAACGACCCAGTGAATGGGCATTTTTTGAAAAATGTTTTATTTGAGCCTTAAACAACTCCTTTGTTTGTAAATATTGTCCTTTCTACCTTTAAGTATTTTCTTCTTACATGTTTTCAGCTTAATAGGTGACTCCATAGCCCAATAGCAAGGCACTGAAGCTGCGGAAGGAGTTCTTAGAGCATCGCAGGGACGACTCTATCCCCCATGGAGCCTAATGTTAGCGATATTTCTTGTCTCGGGATTAGGCATACCCAGGTCTGCAGTTTTCACGGGAAGCACCTGAACATAGCACGCGATAATCCCATTTTGTAGCAGCAAGTCAAGCGAGCGGGCGAAGCTTTTCCATCGGCGGCCGAGATCCATCCATAAAAGAGGATCGACGGTCATTGGTTTATTGGGACTGACAAGTTGCCCAGGGTTTAGCAAGGGGAAGCGCCATGGGCCAAAGCAAATCTGGACCGTTCGATCCAACTGGGATAGGTGGCATCCGGTCGGCATATCGGGTATCGGAGTTTCGAGGAGCGGGCGCCCCTCGTTTCTTGCATTTTGAAATCCTGAACCCCAAATTTTCGATGGCGCCCAGAATTAGGCCCATGGTTTTGGCGCCTGGTCATCAAGAAGGAGGTCTGGGGAAGGGGTGTTTATGTATTTCATTTGGCCACTCGGGCCCTGAAACGTGGAACTAAATCGCAGAGGGAAAGCACAGTGTTGTACCAGATGTCGATTCAATGTGGGTTAAATCTCAGTACCTGCTGGAGATTAATGAAGAAAAGAGAGGGTGGCTCAAACCTCACCTCGCTTATTTATTTCAGAGTATGGAGGTCCCAACCGAAACTCTGCCCAGGAGGGTCCCCTATACCATTTCTCCTCAGGGAAGCCACGCCGAGTCTTTAAGCCACCAGAGGAACCTGCACACGCCAATTCAACATTCAAAGGGCTTAGCTACCACCCTGGTGTGAGCCATGCTGAATTAAAGAGGCGTATTACAAGGGAACAAAAGACGGATTTGATTGAGGAGACATCACCCTTTGAAAGTTTTGGGATGCCTCCACTGGACGAAAGGAAGGGAAGAGTATATGTAGGAATTTTTTCCATGTTGTAATGATCGATGGTTGAGCAGAGCTCCCGGTTGTAAAGTTTTAATGAAGCACTGATACTCTAGTTATGTATAGAATTTTGAGACTTCTTGCCTTGTGAATGCCAGTTTCTTTTACATCTTTGTTATACTGTGTTAGAACAACTCGGAATTGGAGGGTCCAGTCGAGTTGTAGTTGTTATAGGATGATGTTGGATAGGATCAATGTAGCGGTTATGTTGTTCTAATCAGTCCATGTGTTTTTCTCAGCGCTGAGTGACCTGGAATTGGAGGATCCAGTCAAGTCCCTTTTTTAGTTTCTTGAGACCCTAAACCAAAAGGATCTTGCGTTCAGAGTCTTTCTTCTGCGAACCGCTGAAATCCTGTTGCCCAAAGCTATTTGTTCACCTTTCTTACCATGTCGTCCACCTGCTCATCTTTTAATCAACCCACTGGCTAAAGTTTGGTCAAGACCTCCTTTGTCTCATATATGCTAGACCCAGTCCCTAAGTTAGAGTGATATCTCCTCGAGCCTTTATTTCCATTTGATCATCCCTAAACAAATCGTGACATAAAACTGATGGGTGTCAGTCTCTGCTCCTGCAAGCAATCTAGGAGTGACTTCTGACGCTAACACAACTCTCGACTGAAAGAGTATTGTCGGAGAGAAAATATCCGGTCGACTAAATTTTTACACGCAAATCAAGGGTTTCGTCAATGCACCGTTCGATTTGACATTTCATGTTTCGGCCAAAAAATAGTTCGGCCGAAAAAAATATCTTTCAGCCGAAAAATAATATTAGTTTGGCCAAAAGAAGGTTTTTGGGAATTTTGGAAACCCGATTTTCACGAAAATGTAACCCACCTCCGTGATTTCACCCGAAGGTTATTTATATAAGCAAAGTGAGGATGATTTTGTGGATGTATACGCACAACATTTGTAGAGATAATTGTTTTCTTCAGATCCTCTACTATATATTCTCGCAACTCTATTACAAAACTTGCCTGGGTTGTCCAAATATCCTTTCTCTAACATCCCTTTTCTTTGTTATATTTTTGAACAACATAAGTGGAATCTTCCCTTTATGCAATTGTTTCTTCGTTGATGAAAACAAATTTGAATATGTATCAAACAATTGTAGTTTCAAGATGGAACAATGCAATATTTTTGTAACTTACCCGAGATACATGCACATGTGAAAGTAAAGGAGAAAAATAAATATGGAAAGAGGTACCATTGCCTTTTCGTTGTGCGACTCTCCATCATTCATATGGAGAATGTGTTGCGAGCCAATTTTTCTCGCTAGTGTGACAACTGCACCAATCATTCTGATTCAGTAAATATCAATGCTCTGTGCAAGCTGGCTGATAGTCGAGTCTAGGATGAAACGATATTCTGAAAAATAGCAGAAATTTTTTCCACAATGCTTTTCTCGTTGAGAAAAATAATTCGAACACAATCACCATGGTCATATATTGTTTTGGGAAATATATTAAAATTTGTAATAGATATTCCATTACCCGACAATATCTTTATTGCATGTTTCTGGACAAGTTGTGGAGGAACAATCAATGTCATTGTCATCATGGCCTCCATGTCTGTCATGTCAGCATGCATAATGGATCTACTTATGTTTTCCTTGTCCAAGTAGGTGCTATAGACAACCATTATGTCCTCGAAGAACACTTTCCCAGTTCGATGATTTTTCAAGCCCTCTATTGATAGTACTTTCGATGTTACAACTCTAGACCTCGTGATAATTTTTGAACATGAAAACTAAAGTGAATGGTAGTGTGCATTTTTTATTTTTTTTTGCATTCTTCTTTCACTAGAATAAATCTACAAGTACACTCATAGCTTCAATGAACTATGGAGCCAGAGTTTTTCAACCACACCTCTTAGTCTACAGAAGATGCAACACGTTTGATGTCTCGCTTGTACTTGTTGAGACATTTTGTGAACAAAAAACCATGTATTGCAGATGACATCAACATATCCACCATGCCATAGATGAATATATAGCCGAGGATATTTTTTTAGTAAACATAGTAAGAGCAGAGCATATGCATGTTTACCTTTGGCCTTGTCGGTTTGTTGATGTCTGGGATGACTGACTACTCATGCCCATGTCACTAGTACAACTTTTTATGATGCAAGCATGTGTAGATGAACATCAGGACTAAACAAGCATATGCATTGTATACTCTCCATCAGAAGGACTAAATAACCGTAAAATTGTATGCATCTAATTTTTTTAACTGGAGAAATGTTTAACAGTAAACAGGGCGTGAGGGCGAGGCACCATGACCAATCTATATATCGCGGACCCCCGGAAGCCAGGGGAGAAATCTTGAACCTGCCATCCCGACACTCGCAATCGACAAAGTGGGTAACTATGAAATAAGGTAGAAGCACGACCACATATGTGAAACCGTTAGTCTTCTAACCAACACACCAAGGCATTTTCGGAAAGCACACTAAGAAGATGAATTAGAAAACAAAATGGATAATAGAAAATAAAAAAAGTAGAAATAGGGAGGGCATAAAGGCCCATTGCTGCCAAGCCATCGTTTTTAGGTATAATATTATATGCCCCCACCCGGTTTGTATATTTAATTTCCCAACACATTTGGTATACCTTTTAGAAGATTGTACCACATAACCCTTTGTTGTTGCATAGAACAATTTATCTTCTTGTCCAAGCAACATGTTTTTTCCAAGGCAACAACGTCGAATATGAAATGGACATGAAGGCAAGTTAGTATGAAGACAAACATCTAAAAGAAAGAGAAACATGTCTATTTACCAGCCAAAGACTCCATCGTCCTCTCCAGCCATTATGTTTGTTCAAATGTAGTAATGCAGCAAAAACACAACGGACATGAAGTAGCTTAGTATGCAGGAAGGCATGCATTGAAGATAACTTATAATGAAGACATACATGTAAAATAAAGAGAAACATGGTTGTTTACCCCTGAAAGAGCCCATCCTCATCTCTAGCTATTATGTTTGTTTAAATGTAGCAATGCAGCAAAAACACAATGAACACGAAGCAGGTTAGTATGCAGGAAGGCATGTAATCAAGATAAGTTACCATGTAGGAAGGCATGCAACATGTACATATAATAAACTAGGTGAACACATATACAAACCATATATGAAATACAATACAACACAATATGAAAAAATAGTACAAGCATGCACCTTTCTATATCCTCTTCAACCGATGCAGTCAAGACTCTCTCATTTTCTCTAGCTATTCTATTTGTTTGAATGTGGGAATGCACAAAATACAATGAACATGAATGGAAGCTGGTATGCACCGTAGAACAAGCAATATGTACATACAACAAAAAAGACTCAACGAACAATCTAGAAGATAAGAAGAAACATGAACCTTTTCCCTTCTCCATCCATAGTTGTAAACGTGTAATTTTTTTTCCCTACCCACAAAATATCACGAAATTGCATGGCCGTAGCTAAATGATTTCTAGTTTTCCAAGGAAAATTATCCAGATATGATTCCACCAATGGAAATACATGTTCTTTATCCTCTACATAGATTGTTGTGCCCATGATACAAGTTTTTGGTTTTCTGTGGCAAACTGCCCAGACATGCTTCCAGACATCCAAATATAATCTTGCAGAATCTTTGTTGTACATATCATATCTCAAGCACAACACAAATTGTATCATGCGCACACTAGTCTGTGTATAGGACAAAGAACATCTAATGTCATATGGGCACATATGACCATACATGGTTTTCAAATGTAGCCTGCATATGTTTTATTCTAACAAAAAAACAATGGATATTGCAATTTCACATGTAATCCTCAAAATTTTTTGCATGCGACTATTATATTTCATGCCATCACCGAAGCACCAACAAAACCTCACAGAAGAATAGATATTGACCTCGAAAGACAGGGAAAATAACAAAACTTCATGTCGACTCATGGGTGCAGGGATCGAACACCATAAAGCGCCCCCCAAAACAATAATAATTCAAAAAAAAACAAAAACAAAAATCTCCAGCCACTGGCGTTGGACCCCAACCTTGAAAGGTCGAATCAAACAAAAGAAAACAACAAGCACCAAACCAGTGAGAAATCATGAACATGGCGAACTGCACCCCTAGGGCCCCAAAGCGTAAACCTGAGCCAAATAAAGAGAACCAACAACCCATCAACCAACGAACTAGTAAGAACCCCCGAGATAGTAAAGAACATATGTATCTCCAATGATTATGAAACTGAAGCCCAAGCACATAAGGAACCGAAAACATACGAGGAACATGCCACTACAGATTAACAAGCATTCTTACTTGCAAAATGAAAACACTGAACAGGAAGAAAGGAATAGAAAATGAAACTATGGCATCTAAACTTACTCTAAAACAATGAAATCCAAAAGCACAGGTCGAATCACGAATGAAACAACAACAAGCAACAACCGAAAAACCAACGAAGAAGAAGCATTCATCGAACCATTAAATAATGTATGTAGCTTCAACGATGACGAAATTGCATTGCAAAGGTAGAAGAAGGATGAAACATAGAATGGCTATTCAACTGGTGGTGGACAAAAAGACAGTGCAAATTCACTATAACTTTATGGAAAATTTCGAGGAAAAATGTACTCTGAAAAGGGTATTTAGATAAACATTTAAGGTTGTCAGGCTATCTAAGGAACTCATGATATGAAAACATTTAAGTTGTTAGGCCTGTTGGAGGACTTGATGTCATGTAAACATTTAAGCTGTTGGGCCTATTGAGGCATCTCAAAAAAAGTGTCAATACATTTCAATACAAATACATCCGTCAAGGATGTTATAAACTTTGGAATTCTCAATCACTATAAATCTTGGATATCACAACATTTCAATATGCTTAGTACATATCAAAACTTACGGATATATTCTGCTAGCAGATAATGCTAATACAAACATTCAAACTAATGCTAGCATTAATCCACCTTCAAGCAATATATAGGAGAAATATATGATTCAAAAAGATTGTTTACGAGAAAATGTTTGGATATGTTGCCATATAAAACATTGGTAATAGTGAAGCCGACAATAAGACCTCCAATCTCTTATCCAATCAAATGAATACATATATTGTACTTTTTATTATATAAAAATATATTCTTTTAATTCCCTGGCTCCAACAATAGGTATTATGCAAATATTTCTAGTCAAAGGACAAACTAATATGTAGTCAACGAATTATCAATCGCTATAGTACCTCTATGCCTACAACAGGGAAAAATAATGGAGAATAAAACATTTTGAAATTAAATCATGAGATATTTCATAAAAGAATATGAGATAATGTAAGATTACATAAACATATTAAATATAATAGTAACGTTTTATCATAATATACATGCATAATGATAATAAATGGGAAAAAATTAAAAGTTAGTTTGTAATGTTATTAATATTATCATTAAAATTTAGTTTGTAATGTTCTTCATATTATCATTGTTCTTCATAAGTTGGGAGCGTTTAAAAACTTAAAATATTATCATTGTTCTTCGTCCTTGATGAACATAAGATATTTATTTTTATTTAAATTTGTGCTTAATATTATGAGGATGATGTCTAACTTCAACTCATAAGTTGGGAGTGTTTAAAAACTTAAAATATTATTATTGTTCTTCATCCTTGATGATCATAAGATATTTTTTTTTATTTAAATATGTGCCTAATATTATGAGGAGGATGTCTAACTTCAACATTGAAAAAAAAAGGAATGATATTTACAATCACTTTAGTCATTTCAATATTTATGCTCTTTAACTTGTGAACCTAGATATTCTTACATCAAATTATAAGGCTTTTGGAAGTTCAGTGGAACATAGTGAGTTCATTAGACATGCTATGTATGATTAATTAAAGATACTAGCTATGATTAAAAGAAGAAAGTGTTGGCTTTTTATTTTTCAAGATTCTTTGATCATTTGGACACTAGAATTTCATCAAGAGTGCAAATATTAGTTTAATATTTACTATTTATTATTGATAAAATTCATTTTTTTTAATAAGAAACATAAATAATCTATATGATTTAATTTAAATTTCTTTTTTTTCAAAAATAAAATTTTAATTATTTACTTAAAAAAACATAATGTTTTGATTTTGATTTGATTACTCTTATACAAATGTTATTGCATTTTCTAGTTAAATTTATGGAACACAAGAAGATTGCAAGAATGTAACTATTTAGACTAATCAAAAGATTGAATATAACAATAGAATACAAATGACCTAATGAAGAGGTAGGAGATATCAATCAAGAATCCTTGGATTCACTTACTACCTTCTAGCTAATGTTTGAGGGAATATAAGTGTAACATCCCGCTCTGGCACACTGAGACCACTTATTATTTGAGGACACTTGCTCGCAAGTGATCTGGACCCTTTTTGACATTAGACCTATTATATTTGATTATGATGTGATTGACAGATGACATGATGTGTTACTATTTGATTTGATGGGTGCTATTGACTCAGTTTGATTGAGTGTGCAGGGTTTTTGACCTTGAGGATGCAGAGGCATCGGTAGAAACCCCTTGGACTCTGGACTGAGTCACGGAGTGTTCTTTTGGGTTAATGTGTTTATTATGATGTTTTATTTGATTGATGATTTGATGTTGACATTTCTGACATGATTATTGGTGATGTAGGCTGACGATAGCTTTCCGACTTGACTCACATATGGAGTAAAGGGGTCACACACAATTGCAGAGAGGTTGAGGGAGAGGGATGGACAGCAGCCCTGCCACCGCCTGCTAGCACTCCTGCCGTGGCTCGAAATATAGGTTAACGATTACCTAGTTCGAGAGGACCCACGATGCCGTGAGGGCCGACTGCGAAAGTCGCTCACGATGATTCTAAGGGGCGTGCAATAAGGCAGGGGCCTTATTCCTTAGAGCCCTTAGTCTCCTACTAGCTCACCTGGCGGAGTATTGACTCCAGGGGTTATAGAGGTCTACCAATCAGTTCAGTCGGCGAGTGGC
>ML779031.1:204358-235325 GCA_009831015.1 Picea engelmannii
GATCACTAATATAATGTCTCAAAATAGATACATGAAAAACATCGTGCATACGCCTCAAAGAATCAGGCAAGGCTAGTCGATAGGCCACAGGCCCCTTTCTCTCCACAATCTCGAAAGGTCCCATGAACCTAGGAGAGAGTTTAGCTCCCCTTCCAAACTTGATCAAACTCTTATGTGGTTTAACCCACAAGAAGACTCGATCGTCGACCTCATAACTACGGTCGACTCGGTGCACATCAACATAAATCTTCTCTCGATCCTACGCTTACTTAATCCTTTGTCTTATTGTTTGCATTCTAGACATCTGGCCACATAGTTGACTATGTCGACCTTCATACCCTTCCAGAAGAATAAGGGCTTAAGGTCGGCCCTCATCTTCATGACTCCTGGGTGAGCCATGTAAACTGCTCTATGAGCCTCGCTCAGGATCAATATCCTCAACTCGTCGTTTGGTGGTACGTAAATCTGACTTTTAAACCTCAATAACCTATCGCTATCAAAGGAAAATCCCTCATATCATGGTACCATCATTGTGTTTTGTCCAATAAAACCCTCGACCTCTTTGCACCAGTCGTCATCAAGCTGTAAAGTTAGAATTTTTTCACATAGATTCGTTTGAAGGGGAAACACCGAAAAGATGCCTGGCCTCCGACTCAAAGAATCTGCCACTCGGTTCACTGTTCCCTTTATGTAAGTAATCTCAAAGTCGTACTCACTAAGCAATTCCGACCAATGTCATTGTCACGCGTTCAGGTCGCTTTGCGTAAAAATGTGTTGTAGTCCACAATGGTCAGTCTTTAGTTCAAATTTTTGTCCAACAAGGTAGTGTCTCAAAAACTTCAAGGCATATACGATGGATAATAACTCCAAATCATGCATCGCGTAGTTCTCCTTGTGCCTTCTCAATTTCCTCGAAATGTAAGCAATCACTTGTCTATCTTGCATCAAGACTCCGCCTAAGCCTTCCTTCGATGAGTCTGTGCATACCAAGAAGTTTGTGTCCATGTCAGGGACCTTTAGTATTGGCATTGTTGTCAACAACTCCTTAAGCCTCAGAAATGCTTCCATACATTTCTCGGTCCAAATAAACTTCCTATTTTTCTTCTGCAATTCCATGATCGGATTTTCTATCTTCGAAAATCCCTCGACAAATCGTCGATAGTATCCTGCTAAACCCATAAAGATACGCACCTCCATGACATTTGTCGGTGCAGGCCATTCCATAATAGCCTCGACCTTGTCTGGGTCTACAGTGATACCTTCGTCAGAGATGACATGCCCTAAGTAGTGAATCTTCGCTTGGTAAAAAGAGAATTTGGACAACTTTCCATACAATTTGTGCTCTCGCAGACATTGTAGTACCAAGCGTAAGTGCTCATCATGCTCCTCCATAATCCGAGAGTAGATCAAAATATTATCAATAAATACTTGGACCAACCTGTCCAAGTACTCGTGGAACACCCCATTCATCAAACTCATAAATACCCCCAGGGCGTTTGTTAGTCCAAATGTAAAGAAATAAACGTGTAATGTCCAAACCTTGTCTTAAAGGTGGTCTTAGGGATGTCATCCTCTTTGATCCGCAACTGGTGATACCCTGATTGCAAGTCGATCTTGGAGAACATCGTCGCACCCTTCATTTGATCGAACAGATCATCAATTCTTGGCAAG
The DNA here is from genome assembly GCA_009831015.1 of Picea engelmannii. NCBI lineage: Eukaryota > Viridiplantae > Streptophyta > Pinopsida > Pinales > Pinaceae > Picea > Picea engelmannii. The sequence goes on from ML779031.1 coordinate 206,030, forward strand.
GGATATTGATTCTTGATCGTGGCCTTGTTCAGTTGATAGTAGTCAATGCAAAGCCTCCACGATCCATCCTTCTTTCATATGAAAATAATAGGTGCACCCCACGGTGACACAATAGGATGTATCAGTCTGAGGTCAAACAAATCCTTCAGTTGCATTTTTAACTCTTGTAACTCTGGGGTCAACATTCGATAAGGTGTTTTTGCTATCGGTTCTGTCCCTGGTTTCAGGTCTATGGTAAAATCAAACTCCCTCTCTGGAAGCATCCCAGGTAACTCCACCAGAAACACGTCCTCAAACTCTCTCACCACCGGAAGGCCTTCTAGACCTTCCACTACTCTCTTCTCATTTAGTGCAGGGATCACATAAAGCTTCTACCCCTTGCACATACTCTTCCATAGCTGTAAGGAAGAGATGAATGTCAGGGAAACTCCCTGGTTCTATCCTACAATCACACATATATGTCCCTCATCATCGACCAAGCTCAACCATTTGGTCTTATAGTTGAGTATCACCTCATGTGATTCCAACCAATCCATACCAATCACAACATCATAAGATCCTAAGATCTTGACGTACAGGTTGGCCCTTGTGACAAACTCTCCCAGGTTAAGGGAACAACCCGTAACCTTTCCTCCAAACTTTTGTTTGGCCCCTGAAACGATCTCTACGAAGCTAAAATCATCTTGTTTGACTTCCTTTCCTTTAATCCTTTTTAGCATTGCACCAAAAATGAAACTCTCGATAGCATCGGGATCTATCAAAATACTAAGGGTCTGGTCAGCAATGGTACCTGTCGTCTCAAGCATAGTCAACTGATGCTCTACCTGGTGGTTATTCATTGTTGCATGAATCTGATGGGCCTTGCCCATATCTCCCACGGTAGTGGTTCTGGCTGATCTGGACGCTCTGGTTCTCTCCACAAGGCAGTTGCACTGGTAGTGTGGCTCCCCACACGTCCAACACCCCTTCTTTGGCTCAGTAGTATTTGTACCCGAAGTAGAAGATGACGGCCCACCGACCTAGAATCCCGGTCTATTCTGCTAAACAGGACTAAATTGTTGTTGATGCAGGCGACGCTACTACTGATGTTGTGGTCCCCGATAAGGTGTCCACTGCTAAGGCGTCGGTCGCCGGGGTGTAGTGAAAGTGGATCCCCAATGGAAGCCACGATAGCCCGGCGTATGTCTCGCTGGTGTCTGGTGTTGTTGTGTTCCAAGTCAAACCTGCCCTGCTGGTCTCACTGGAGTCCTAGTCTGACCCCCACTGATAAGCTCCTCCTCTACTATGAGGGCCTAGATAGCATCGTGCAAGGTTTGGGGCATCAAAATCCTAACCTTTTCATGTAGACTGTCGTTAAGGCCGAACGCGAACCTGTTGACCTTAATTTTCTTTGTGTTAAGGTGTGGACCATACCAGAGCAGCTCCATAAAATGGACCTCGTACTCAGGCGCCATACGACCTCTTTGTTGTAAGGCGTTGAAGTCATTGAGTTGACGCTCAATGAATTCCTCTGAAAGGTACCTCTCTTGGAACCATTCCTCGAACAGTTCCCATGACACGTCTTCGACGACCATGTTCAGATGTGGTAGGAGTTTCTTCCACCATAGAAGAGCGCTCCCCTTCAGTTGAAATACCGCAATGAAGACCTTCATGTTAGAGGTATAATCACGAAGTGGGAAGCACATCGCCATGTTCTCCAAACCGACCTCGGTGACTGTGCCATCCGAGGCACGAAAGAACTCGGGAAATTTGACCGTCTCGAGTTCACAATGAATGCTACCACTAACAGTTGGTGCGTGTGACGAAACCTCAGCGGGTGCCGGCACCCTGGCCTCATCTCTGTCCAATCGGTTGATCAATGACTCAGACATGCACTGATAGATCTCATCATACTGACTACATCGCCAATTGTTATCTTCTCTTGTTCAAGAACCTACTCATCTCCTTGGGGGTTAGACCCCTCATGTGTGGATGTTACTGGAGGCATCGCGCCTCCTCCTCTAGCACCGCGGCGTCCTCTAACCATGATTACTTGCACACACACAATCAACTCGATTAGCAACCGTATAATCAAATCATGTTAGCGAAACCTGTAGCGATCCAAAGTTGCGGGTTGAACCCGCTCTGATCCCATATGTAATCAACCTACTCGTTACAATGACAAACCTCTTATAACAAGTGTAAAATTTTTATTTTTATTTTTCTTTTGGGTGTGTGCGTGTGTACAAGCATAATAAGGACATCATATTCTGCATCGCAACATGATGACGAATCATGGCGCATGCAACTACGAAAACAACATATCGACCTAAGACGCACATCCAACATCCGAAAGAAAAGAACAACAATCAACCGAAAACCAAATAAGACTTACTATCTGCCTGTCCTACCTTGCAATGGTTAGGACCTCCAAGACACATAAGCAACACTCAAGCCCAAGTTCCGATCGATTTTAACCATTTAAGGTCTCAGGGCTAGCGACTGTTCTGAGGAACATGGAGGTGTCTACATCCCACCCGACACAATAATACCAAGCAATTAAATGATTACAACCAAGTATAACAATAATTAAATGAGCAACCACGTCCTCTACGGAAGGCGCAAGACAGAAGGACTCAAACAATGACCAACCAATATTAAGACGAGGCATTATCTATGACTCAACTGGGATTAATTACAGACCAATTAATCCATTTAATTTCCATTAATCGACGAGTACCTTAAACATAATGTAAAAACAATAAATTGCAATTCCCCATTTACTAAATCATAATAACTGAATGTACTTAGTTCAAGACCTTACATTTTATATGTTAACAAATTCAACAAATTTCAACAACATTACCATAAAATAGTAACAACATTACTTTTTTTACAATAACTTTGCCAATAAAACAATAATCACATTACATCTTGTGTGTTACCAATACAATAAAATTACAATACCATTACCATAAAACAATAACAACATCATGTTTTATATTATAATAACTTGCAGATAAAATAACAATCACAATACTTCTTGTATGTTACTAATACAATAAAATTATAATAACTTACCATAAAACAAAATCAACATTTCAATTTATACTATAATAACCTTGCAAATAAATAACAATAAAATTGCATTACAGTAGCATTACACTTTACCTATTAAAATAACAATATATTATAGTTCTATATCCCATAAGTAATAAATTCAATGACATTATCTTTAGGTATTACAATAATAATATTACTGGAACATTATATTTACACTTTACTAACACCATTTAGTATATCATTTAACAAAAAGCTAGCAGCAGTGAGTGCATGCCAGACCCAAAGGGCATCTGATGCGTGCATGTTAGAAATCACGCCTCAAAAGGGCGGCCATCAATGGAAGTTATCAAAGAACAGAATCCAATGGGAAATTTCTACAATGGCAACTGACGAAGACTGAGAATCAATTCGGCAATTTCATCCTGAAGGCACAGAACATCCAATCATACAGTTCACAGAGGGAGTGTGTGTACTGCATTCACTGAATGCGGCCTTATCAATTGCAGGGGCAAAAAATGTGTGAATTTAACACAGTGGATAGGCAAAAAATTGCATGAGATTATCACCATTTGTTGGGGCGAAATGGACTATTTTCAGCATAGGGCAGAGTCGAAAAGATACGAATTCACTGCAGTTTCAGGGGTAGTGGTTTAAGAGTAAAAAGGTATCTGTTGAAGCGTTAAATCGAGTTACAACCAACTCAATGCAGGATCTATTCTTCAATACCCACCTATATCCGCCTTAATCAAGCATGTGTCATTAGAAGGCAGACTATTGGAATGAATTAAAGTTGAGATGGAGGTTGTGTAAGAAATTGGGCATACAGAAACCAATTCCCTTCAATCAGGCAATGCCTTAGACATCAACTGGCACATAGTTGTCCAACAATTCACGACTTCAAGAGTTCAACATAATTCTTGAACATTAAATTTGTGTTTCTGTCCAAACAGAGCGAGGGTTGCACCGATTTAGATTATCAACGATTTCTCCCCTTTTTGTTTTTTTAACTTTTAATCTACAAAAAGCATTGTTGTTAGACTACGAATCACCAAAGCATATCCATGTGTCAACGATACACTTATCCCAATTCTCCTTGGAGAATCACAACTTAAATTTGTCTGGTGATGGCTGGCCTTGGTTCCAAATGTTTGAGGTTGGATTAGTTCGAGGAAAAATCAAAGTTCGCAGCATTCAATAACTGTTCCCATTCGTGGTCTTAAGGGTAAAGGTCAGAAGCAAAACAAAGGAGGTCACCAAACACCATATTTGGCATCGATCAATCATTATGAGATTGTGTGAGGCCATCAATTTAAACATAGATTTAACGTTGCACACAGTGGTGCATTTTACAGAAAGTAAAAAAACCCAAACGATAATAAAATGTTGAGGCTATAAAAAAAATTTCAATAATCATAAACGAAGGAGGTGTCCCTGTGCAGGGTCCGGAACATGATAAAACTCAGGCATGCATTAAGAATTGACATTACTTCAAGGCAGATCTATTTCCCTGCTCATAGGATCTAGAAGAAAAAAAACCATAATGGTTGGGCGCAAATCTATGCCTCTCAAACGCTCGTTGTCATCTACAAGTTTCCTTGAAAACACAGTCAACAAGGAATTTATGGTGACGACAGTCATTGGGGTAAAGTGGGAGAAAGCAGGGCAGAAGACCTCGATCAAATAAAATGCAAAACTAATAAAAAAAAAAATTGTACAGATGAACCTAAAAGGGGGTTTTACAACTCTGCCATTTACATAACTGAAAATCACTGAACAATATTCCAGTAAAGAAAAAGAAATCTTCCATTCAAAATCGCAGACATCTACTTCCAGCCATAATATGTTTTCATTAAAAATTCACACATAAATATCCAACCATAAACAATTTCAATAAATTTGGAATGGAACTTTAATAAATCTAACCAATCCATTTTCAAACAATAAGCAAATCCAAGCGTAAGGCCTAAGCATTCTACTCTACAAAATAAATGAGCGTACCATTTCCTTATCGCCCGCCTCGATGACATCCATGCGCTCCGTGCTTCCCTCACTCATCGACCGACAAGACCTCACCGGTACCTCCCTGCCAATGCTAGGGGTTCTTTGCTTCCCTGTTAGACCCCCGAGCCACAAAGGGGCCACACACTACCCAGATGGTATGTCTATATCCCAGCTCACCTCGCAAGGTTGAGATACCACTCTTCTTCGAGATGGGAAATCCCAATAGCCGATCCCCTTCTTCCTTCTCCTCCCTTTCTTTTATAGAGTTTTAGAACTTCCATCTTTCCATAAATCTCATTTAATTTAAGTTTTAATAAAAATCTTCTAAAAATTCTCCAACGTACAAGTGTCATCCGTCCCCCACTTTCCTCCAAAATTATTTTCTTTAATTTATTAATTGTCCCTAGATTCCCTTATAGGTTTTAAAATCTTTCCCTAAAATGAAATTGCTAAATTAGTTCAATTTAGAAGGTTCTTTAAATCTAGATTCTTTACTAAGTTGACCTCCCTCTTTTTACCATAAGTTCGGTTCTTTCCCTTTTTATGTTGCCTCATTCCCTAGTTTCCTAATTTTTATATTTCCCTCTATCCCCTTTTTAATGAGCTAGAAATGACAGTTGTGCAAATTAACCTCTTTTACTTTTATTATTAATTTAGTATCTTTTTAAACTATCAAAAGTTGAAAAAAATAATTTCTTCTTTACATTTTATCACAGATTTTATTTAATTTCTTACTCCCTTCATTTTACCCAAAAATTTAAGAAGACCAAAATTATTGCTTAAGTGGTTTTTTTGTTTTTTTTAAACTTTATTATTTGATTTTTATAAAGATATTTTCTTAAGGGTAGACAAAATTTTACCCCTAACAAAGTTTTAGACTTAGGACTTAGATTCTGAACTGGGCGACATTTTAATTAGGGAAGTTGTTTTAAAATTTGTTAATGAGATACTTGTCTTAGGGACATCTAGGTTCGTTCTTTTATCATCATCAACGCAACGTGCCCTTCATGATGCACTACGTGCTCCAAGGGTACCGCTTGCCACTTTTGTTTCTTTTGCACGACGTGCCCTTCAGGATGCACCACATGCTCCAAGGGTGCCACTCGCCTCTTTTGTTTCTTCTGCGTGACGTGCCCTTTAGGATGCACCACGTGCTCCAAGGGTGCCACTCGGCTCTTGACCGATTGGCAGACATCAATAACCCCTAGAGTCAACACTGTGCTAAGTGAACTTGTGGGAGACTAAGGGATTCTAATGAATAAGGCACCCGCCTTATTGCGCACCCGTTAGACTCATCGTGAGCGACTGTCGCAGTCTTCCCTCATGGCATCATGGGCCCTCTTGAACTAGGTAATCGTTAACCTCCAGTTCGAGCCACGACGGGAGTGCTATTAGGATGTGGCAGGGTTGTTGTCTACACCTCTCCCTCAACATCTCTAGTAGTCATGCGTGGCCCCTTTACTCTTTATGTGAGTCTAGTCAGCAAGCTATGGTCGGCCTGCATCATCAACAAATCATGTCGAAACATATCGACATCATATCATCTAATCAAATGTACCAACATCACAGTAAAACAATCAAACCCCAATGGCATACTCCCTAACTCGATCCAAAGTCCAAGGGGCTCCATTGATGCCTCTGCATCCTCAAGGTCCAAAACCCTACACACTCAATAAAACCCAGTCAATAGCACTTGTCTATGTCAATGCAGTAAAACAACATGTCATCTACCCATAATGCATAAATATCAAAGTCAAATGTATTAATGGCATAATAATCTGGAGCACTTGTGAGAAAGTGTCCTCAAAGAATAAGTTTTCTCAGTGTGCTAGAGCAGGATGCTACATACACGCCCTCTTTGTCTAAAAGTTTTCCTAAAGTTTCTCAGTATAAATGCCGAAATAAGTGTATCACAGTATCATATGTCTATCTATCAAACAAAAATTAAAACTGTTGGCGCATATCATATGCGTCCTCCCAGGTCGTCGAGTACGGACTATAGTTTTCCCACTCGACCTTGACCTGATCTACCGTTCGACATCATAACTATCGAACGCGATCATCTAAGATGTCAATCGGCTTAGCTGTGAGCGCTCCGTCATCTAATGCCTGTAAGGAACTCGTGTCAATAACATGTGTAGGATCACTAATATAATGTCTCAAAACAGATACATGAAAAACATCGTGCATACGCCTCAAATAATCAGGCAAGGCTAGTCAATAGGCTACGGGCCCCTTTCTCTCCACAATCTCAAAAGGTCCCATGAACCTAGGAGAGACTTTATCTCCCCTTCCAAACTTGATCGAAATCTTATGCGGTTTAACCCGCAAGAAGACTCAATCGTCGACCTCGTTATTATGGTCGACTCGATGCACATTGGCATAACTCTTTTGTTGATCACGTGCTTCTTTAATCCTTTGTATTATGGTTTGCATTTGTTCTTCCATTTCCTAGATCACTTCTGGACCCACCAGGACCCTATCCTCAAACTGATCCCAACTCAAGGGTGTCCGACACGGTCGCCCATAAAGGAACTTGAAGGGCGCCATTTTAATGGTGCTCTGGTAACTGTTGTTGTAAGCGAACTCTACTAGTGGCAAGAATTCTTCCCAATGATTTTGTTGGTCCATAATGTACATGCACAACATGTCCTCCAAGGTTTGGTTTGTTCATTCGGTCTTCCCGTCAGTCTCCGGATGATACGCAGTATTGAAGTTAAGTTGGGTTCCCAAGCCCTCTTGGCAACTCGTCCAAAATCGTCTAGTAAACACCAATCCTCGATCAGATATAATCCTCTTAGGCACGCCATCTAGCCTCACAATCTCACTAATGAAAACTCTAGCTATGTCAGGTGCCTGATACATTGTACACACAGGAATAAAGTTAGCACTCTTCATCATAGTGTCTACTACTAAAAAAATCGAGTCATGTCTCCTTGTCGTTAGTGGCAATCCAACAATAAAATCAATCGAAATAACCTCTCATTTCGATTCTGGAATGACATGTGGTTGAAGTAATCCTACTGGGTGTCTATGTTCATCCTTTACCTACTGACACTCTATACATCTAGCCACATAGTTGACTATGTCGGCCTTCATACCCTTCCAGAAGAATAAGGGCTTAAGTTCAGCCCTCATCTTCGTGACTCCTGGGTGAGCCATGTAAACTGCTCTATGAGCCTCGCTCAGAATAAATATCCTCAACTCGTCATTTGGTGGTACATAAATCCGAATTTTAAACCTCAATAACCCATCGCTATCAAAGGAAAATCCCTCATATCGTGGTACCATCATTTTGTTTTTTATGATAAAACCCTCGACCTCTTTGCACTAGTCATCGTCAAGCTGTAAAGTTAGAATATTTTCACGTAGATTCGTCTGAAGGGGAAACACCGAAAGATGCGTGGCCTCTGACTCAAAGCATCTGTCACTCGGTTCACTGTTCCCTTTATGTAAGTAATATCAAATTCATACTCGCTAAGCAATTCCGACCAACGTTGTTGTCGCACGTTCATGTCGCTTTACGTAAAACTATGTTGTAGTCCACAATGGTCAGTCTTTAGTTCAAATTTTTGTCCAACAAGGTAGTGTCTCCAAACCTTCAAGGCATATATGATGGCTAATAACTCCAAATTATGCATCACGTAGTTCTCCTCATGCCTTCTCAATTTCCTCGAAATGTAAGCAATCACTCATCTATCTTGCATCAAGACTTCGCCGAAGCCTTCCTTGGATGCGTCTGTGCATACCAAGAAGTTCGTGTCCATGTCAGGGACCTTTAGTATTGGCGTTGTTGTCAACAACTCCTTAAGAATCCAAAATTCTTCCATGCATTTCTTGGTCCAAACAAACTTCTTATTTTTCTTCTGCAATTACATCATCAGATTTGTTATCTTCAAAAATCCCTCGACAAACCGTCGATAGTATCCTACTAAACCCATAAAGCTACGCACTTCCATGAAATTTGTTGACACGGGCCATTCCATAATAGCCTCGACCTTGGGTGGGTCCATGGCGATACCTTCACCGGAGATGACATGCCCTAAGTAGTGAATATTCGATTGGTAAAAAGAGAATTTGGACAACTTCCCATACAATTTGTGCTCTCGCGGACACTCTAGTACCAAGCACAATTGCTCGTCATGCTCCTTCATCATCTGAGAGTAGATCAAAATATTGTCAATGAATACTTGGACAAAATTGTCCAAGTACTCGTGGAACACCTTGTTCATCAAACTCATAAATACCCCTAGGGCGTTTGTAAGTCCAAATGTAAAACAATAAACTCGTAATGTCCAAACCTTGTCTTAAAGGCAGTCTTAGCGATGTCATCCTCCTTGATCCGCAACTGGTGATACCCTAATTGCAAATCGATCTTGGAGAACATCTTCGCACCCTTCATTTGATCGAACAGATCATCAATTCTTGGCAAGGGATACTGATTCTTGATCGTGGCCTTGTTCAGTTGATGGTAGTCAATGCAAAGCCTCCACGATCCATCCTTCTTTCGTATGAAAATAACAGGTGCACCCCACGGTGACACACTAGGGCGTATCAGTCCCAGGTCGAACAACTCCTTCAGTTTCATTTTTAACTCTTGTAACTCCAGGGTTGACATTCGATAAGGCATTCTTGCTATCGGTTCTGTCCCCGGTTTCAAGTCTATGGTAAACTCCAACTCCCTCTTTGGGGGCATCCTAGGTAACTCCTCTAGAAATATGTCCGCAAACTCTCTCACCACCGGAAGGTGTTCTATTCCTTCCGCTACTCCCTTCTCGTTTAGCGCAAGGATCACATAAAGATTTCACCCCTTACGCATACTCTTCCGTAGCTGTAAGGAAGTGATGAATCTCATGGAAACTCCCTGGTTTTGTCCTACAATCACACGTCTCTTTCCCTCATCATCGACCAAGCTCAACCATTTCATCTTACAGTTCATTATCGCCTCATGCGATTCCAACCAATCCATACCAATCATGACATCATAAGATCCTAAGATCGTTACGTACAGGTTGGCCCTTGTGACAAACTCTCACAGGTTAATGGCACAACCCGTAACTAGGGATGATTTTAAGGATGGAAATTTATTTTAAAATGTAGAAACCTTGTTGAATCTTACTAATCCTTCATATTCCAACTATAAATGATTGGCGATATTTTTGTAAAAATATTCAAATTTCTAAGGATTTTATATAGTTTTTATACAATTTTGGCTATTTTTAAGGTAAAATAATTTTATCCTATAGAATTTGGGCGAATCATTTTTAAAATAACGAATCTTGTTTTTGGAAAAAACATGGAAAATTAGCCCATGAGCGAAATTTAGCCCCTAAAATCATCCCTGTCCGTAACCTTTCCTCCAACCTTTCGTTTGACCCCTGAAGTCATCTCTATGAAGCTAAACTTGTCATGTTCGACTGCCTTTACTTTAATCTTTTTTAGCGTTGCACTAGAAATGAAACTCCCGATAGCACCGGGATCTATCAAAATACTAAGGGTCTGGTCAACAACGGTACCTGTCGTCTCGAGCACAGTCTAGCGGTTATTCACTATTGCATGAATCCGATGGGCCTTGCCCATATCTCCCATGGTAGTGGGTTTGGCTGATCCAGATGCTCTAGTTCTCTCCACAGGGAAGTCGCACTGGTAGTGTGGCTCCCCACACATCCAACACCCCTTCTTCAGCTCAGTAGACTTGGTACCCGAAGTAGAAGATGACGGCCCACCAGCCTAGAATCCCGGTCTAGTCTTATGAACAAGCCTAAATTGTTGTTGTTGTGGGCGACGCTGCTGTTGATGATGTGGTCCCCGATAAGGTGTCCACTTCTGAGGTGTCGGTCCCCGGGGTGTAGTGAAAGTGGATCCCCACTGGAAGCCACGATATCCCGGCGTATGTCTCGCTGGTGTCTGGTGCTGCTGTGTTCCAAATGAAACCTACCCTGTTGGTCTCACTCGAGTCCTAGTCTGACCCCCACTGATAAGATCCTCCTCTGCTATGAGGGCCTTCTGGACAACATCGTGCAAGGTTTGGGTCATCAAAATCCTAACCTTTGCATGTAGGCTATCGTTAAGACTGAACACAAACCTGTTGACCTTAAGTTTCTCCATGTTAAGGTGTGGAGCGTACCGGAGTAGCTTCATAAAACAGGCCTTGTACTCGGGCACGATACGACCTCCCTGTTGTAAGGCATTGAACTCATTGACCTGATGCTCAATGAATCCCTCTGAAAGGTACCTCTCTCAGAACCATTCCTCTAACACTTCCCATGACACGTCTTCGACGACCATGTTCAACTGTGGTAGGAGTGTCTTCCACCATAGAATAGCGCTCCCCTTCAATTGAAAGACCGCGATGCAGACCTTCATTTTGGAGGTATAATCACGAAGTGAAAATCACATCTCCATGTTCTCCAACCATGCTTCGGTGGATGGGCCATCTGGGGCACCAAAGAAATCGGGAAATTTGACCTTCTCGAGTTCACGATGAATGTTACCAGTAACAGTCGGTGCACGCAGCAAAACCTCAATGGGTGTCAGTGCCCTGGCCTCATCTCTGTCCAAACGGCTGATCAGTGCCTCGGACATGCACTGAAAGATCTCATTATCCTGACTATATTTCCATCTACTATATGCTCTTGTCCGAGAACCTACTCATCTCGCCGGGGGTTAGACCCCTCAGCTGTGGATGTTACTAGAGGCGTCATGCCTCCTCCTCTATCACCCCGTCGTCTACCTCCATGACATCCTCTAACCATGATTACGTGCATGCACACAATCAAATCGATTAGCAACCGTATAATCAAATCATGTCAACGAAATCCATAGTGATCCCAAGTCGTGCGTTGAACCCGCTCTGATACCATATGTAATCACCCTCCTTGTTACGATGACAAACCTATTATAACAAGTGTAAAATTTTTATTTTTATTTTTATTTTGTGTGTGTGCGTGTGTACAAGGATAATAAGGACATCCTATTCTGTGTCGCAACATGATGACGAATCATGGCGCATGCAACTACGACAACAACATATCGACCTAAGATGCACATCTAGCATCCAGAAGCAAAGAAAGACAATCAACCAACAACCAAATAAGACTTACTACCTGCCCATCCTACCCTACAATGGTTAGGACCCCCAAGACACATAAGCAACGCTCAAGCCCAAGTTCCCATCAATTTTAACCATTTAAGGTCTTAGGGCTGGTGACTGTTCTGAGGAACATGGAGATGCGTACATCCTACCCGACACAAGCAGACCAAGCAATTAAATGATTACAACCAAGTACAACAATAATTAAATGAACAACTACGTCCTCTACATAAGGCGCAAGACAGAAGGACTTAGACAATGACCAACCAATATTAAGACGAGGCATTATCTATGACTCAACTGGGATTAATTACAGATCAGTTACTCCATTTAATTTCCATTAATCGATGAGTACCTTAAACATAATGTAAATCCAATTAATTTCAATTCCCCATTTACTAAATCATAATAACTGAATGTACTTAGTTCAAGACCTTATATTTTATATGTTAACAAATTCAACAGATTTCAACAATATTACTTTTTGTACAATAACTTTGCCAATAAAATAATAATCACATTACATCTTGTGTGTTACCAATCCAATAAAATTACAATACCATTACCATAAAACAATAACAACATCACGTTTTACATTATAATAACTTGTGGATAAAATAACAATCACAATACTTCTTGTATGTTACTAATATAATAAAATTATAATAACTTACCATAAAACAAAATCAACATTTCAATTTATAATATAATAACCATGCAAATAAATAACAATAAAATTGCATTACAGTAGCATTACACTTTACCTATTAAAATAACAATATATTACAGTTATATATACCATAAGTAATAAATTCAATGACATTATCTTTACGTATTACAATAATAATATTACGAGAACATTACATTTACACTTTACTAACAACATTTAGATTATCATTTAACAAAAAGCTAGCAGCGGTGAGTGCATGCCAGACTGAAAGGGCATCTGATGTGCGCATGCCATAAATCACACCTCAAAAGGGCAACCATCAATGGTAGCTGTCAGAGAACAGAATCCAATGGGCAATTTCTACAATGGCAACTGATGAAGACTAGGAATCAATTCAGCAATTTCATCCTGAAGGCACATAACATCCAATCATACAGTTTGCAAAGGGAGTGTGTGTACTCCATTCACCGAACGCAACCTTATCAATTACAGAGGCAAAAAATGTGTGAATTTAACAGAGTGCACCGACGAAAAATTGCATGAGATTATCATCATTTGCAGGGGTGAAATGGACTATTTTCAGCACAGGGTAGAGTTGAAAAGATACGAATTCACTGCAGTTTCAGGGGCGGTGGTTTAAGACTTAAAAGTTATCTATTCAAGCGTTAAATCGAGTTACAACCAAATCAATGCAGGATCTATGCTTCAATACCCACCTATATCCGCCTTAATCAAGCATACATCATTAGAAGGTGGACTGTTGGAACGGATTAAAGTTGAGATGGAGGCTGTGTAAGAAATTGGGCATACAGAAACCAATTCTCTTCAATCAGGCAATGCCTCATACCTCAACTGGTGCATCGTTGTCCAACAATGCACGACTTCAAGAGTTCAACATAATTCTTGAACATAAAATTTTTGTTTCTATCCAAACAGAGCGAGGGTTGCATCGATTTAGATTATCAATGATTTCTCCCCTTTTTGTTTTTTTAACTTTTAATCTACAAAAAGCATTGTTGTTAGACTACGAATCACCGAAGCATAGAAACGTGTCAACGATACATGATACACTTATCCCAGTTCTCCTTGGAGAATCACAACTTAAATTTACCTGGTGATGGTTGGCCTTGGTTCCAAACGTTTGAGGTTGGAATAGTTCGAGGCAAAATAAAAGTTCGCAGCATTCAATAACCGTTCCCAGTCGTGGTCTTAAGGGTAAAGGTCACAACCAATACGAAGGCGGTCACCAAACACCACAGTCAACATCGATCAATCGTTATGAGATTATGTGAGGCCATCAATTTAAACATAGATTTAACGTTGCACACAGTGGTGCATTTTATAGAAAGTAAAACAACCCAAATGATAATAAATCGTTGAGCCTATAAAAAAAATTCAATAATCATAAACGAAGAAGGTGTCACTGTGAAGGGTCCATAACATGATAAAACTCAGGCATGCATTAAGAATTGACATTACTTCAAGGCAAATATATTTCCTTGCTCATAGGATCTAGAAGAACAAAAACGATAATGGTTGGGCATAAAGATACGCCTCTCAAACGCTCATTGTCATCTACAGGTTTCCTTGAAAACGCAGTCAACAATTCATTTCTGGTGATGAAAATCATTGGGGTAAAGTGGGAGAACGTAGGGCAGAAGCCTTCGATTTAATAAAACACAGAACCAATAAAAAAAAATTATGTACAAATGCACCTAAAAGGGGGTTTTACAACTCCACCATTTACATAACCGAAAATCTTTGAACAATATTCCAGTAAAGAAAAAAAAAACTTCCATTCCAAATCACAGACATCTACTTCCAACCATAATATGTTTTCATTAAAAATTCGCACATAAACCTCCAGCGATAAACAATTTCAGTAAATTTTAGACGGAACATTAATAAGTCTAACCAATCCATTTTCAAACAATAAGAAAATCCAAGCTTAAGTCCTATGCATTATACTGTACAAAATAAATTAGTGTACCATTGCCTTATCACTCGCCTCGATGACGTTTGCGCGCTCCGTGTTGTTCCCGCTCACCGACCGTCGAGACCTCACCAGTACCTCCCATCCAATGCTAGGTGTACTCTGCTTCCCCCTTGCCCCCCGGGCCGCAAAGGGGCCACACAGTACCCAGATGGTACGTCTAGCTCCTAGCTCGCCTCGCAAGGCCAAGCTACCACTCCTCTTTCAGCTGGAAAATCCCAACTCCCACAAGTAAATCAGTCAAGTCACTAATCCGGCACCGTAATGTTATGCTAACAACCAATCCCCTTCTTCCTTCTCCTCCCTTTTTTTTATAGAGTTTTAGAACTTCCATCTTTCCCTAAATCTCATTTAATTTAAGTTTTAATAAAAATCTTCTAAAAATTCTCCAACGTATAAGTGTCATCCATCCCCCACTTTCATCCAAAATTATTTTCTTTAATTTATTAATTTTCTCATTTCTCTCACCCACCTAGGATTACTCCTAAAATCACTCCTAGGTGTCCCTAGATTCCCTTATAGGTTTTAAAAGTTTTCCCTAAAATGAAATTGTTAAATTCGTTCAATTTAGAAGGTTCTTTAAATGCAGATTCTTTGCTAAGTTGACCTCCCGCTTTTTACCATAAGTTCCCCTCTTTCCCTTTTTATGATGCTTCATTCCCTAGTTTCCTAATTTTTATATTTCCCTCTATCCCCTTTTTAATGAGCTAGAAATGACAGTTGTGCAAATTAACCTCTTTTACTTTTATTATTAATTTAGTATCTTTTTAAACTATCAAAAGTTAAAACAATTAATTTCTTCTTTACATTTTATCACATATTTTATTTAATTTATTACTCCATTCATTTTACCCAAAAATTTATGAAGACCAAAATTATTGCTTAAGTGGTTTTGTTTTTTTTTAACCTTATTATTTTATTTTTATAAAGATTTTTTTTTAAGGGTAGACAAAATTTTACCCCTAATGAAGTTTTAGACTTAGGACTTAGATTCTGAACTGGGTGACATTTTAATTAGGGAAGTTTTTTTTAAATTTCTTAATGAGATACTTGTCTTAGTGCCATCTAGGTTTGTTCCTTTATCATCATCAATGTGACGTGCCCTTCATGATGCACTACATGCTCCAAGGGTGCCACTCGCCACTTTTGTTTTTTTTGTGCAACGTGCCCTTCAGGACGCACCACGTACTCGAAGGGTTCCACTCGCCTCTTTTGTTTCTTTTGCACAACGTGCCCTTCAGAATGCACCACATGCTCCAAGGGTTCCACTCACCTCTTGACTGATTGGTAGACATCAATAACCCTTGGAGTCAACACTCTGCTAGGTGAACTTGTGGGAGACTAAGGGCTTCTAAGGAATAAGGCCCCTGCCTTATTGCACACTCCTTAGAATCATCATGAGCGACTGTCGTAGTCCGCCCTCATGGCATCGTGGGTCCTTTCGAACTAGGTAATCATTAACCTACAGTTCAAGCCATGGCGGGAGTGCTAGTAGGTTGTGGCAAGGTTGTCCACACCTCTCCCTCAACCTCTCTAGTAGTCTTATGTGGCACCTTTACTCCATATGTGAGTCTGGTCGAAAAGCTATCGTCAGCCTGCATCATCAACAAATCATGTCAGAACATATCCACATCATATCATCTAATCAAATGTACCAACATCACAGTAAAACAATCAAACCCCAATGACACACTCCCTGACTCGATCCAGAGTCCAAGGGGTTCCATCGATGCCTCTGCATGCTCAAGATCCAAAACCCTACACACTCAGTAAAACTGAGTCAATAGCACATGTCTATGTCAATGCAGTAAAACAACATGTCGTCTACCCATAATGCATAAATATCAAAGTCAAATGTCTTAATGGCATAATAATCTGGATCAATTGCGAGCAAGTGTCCTCAAAGAATAAATTTTCTCAATGTCTCAGAACGGGATGCTACAACTTTGACATCTAAACAAATGAGAAAACTAATATCCTAAAATCCACAATAATAATTCCATGTGCTTATGCAAATTTACCAATTCTTGACAGATTAAAAGGCCTCTCAAAAAAGTTGTACCTCCTAAGCTACCAGGAAGTAAAACTAACACAATACTTTAATATATATAAAAGGTCTCTCAAAAAAAGTTGTACCTCCTAAGCTACCAAGAAGTAAAACTAACACAATACTTTAATATATATATGATCCATTAGTTAGAATGGGAATAAGTCTTAAGTATCCTTCTCATTCTTATAGACTTCATCATGTGTTACTACAGCGAAAAGTAAGAGGCCCCTTTGGGATATCATCAATGTCAATAGCCTATTTACTAACTAGAAGGAACTATGTGGCAATTAGTCCTCCCACCAATAGCCTATTTACTAAGTAGAAAGAACTATGTGGCAATTGGTCCTCTCATGAGGATTTGTTTGTTCTTGTAAGATATGATATAAATAGATGTCGTTGTTTAACTTGTTTCCTCGCAATCCCATCCCACTTCCACTCTCAAATTTTGAGCGGTTCCTCTTCCAGGCACAACTGAATCGCTACATATATCATAATTCTACTCGTGGGTTCGAGATCGGCTGCCAGAAAATTTCTATGATCTGCCCTTTAGTACTGTTTTTGTCAACGAACCGTGGTGTTAAATTTTTATTCTTAATTGTTTCAAGGACATTGAAACCATGCTGGGTGTGATAACTTTTTTGCGCTGAAATATTCATAAAAGAACGAGATTGTGTAATATATATATATATATATTAATAAAATATAATTTTTTATTAAAAAAAATTAAAAATTAATTTATAAAGTTATGGTTTTATTTTATCATAAAGAAAAAAAAATGCTAAAGTAAATAGATTTGTTTTTATCAATTTTTTACTTTATCATTTTTTTTAATATATATATATATATATATATATATATATATAATAAATTATTTTTTTATCTCAAGATGTAAATTAATCGATTGAGGCATTTCTTAATACATGTTGAAATCAAAATATAATAGTTAGCAAATTCTAATTTTAGTCAAGATGCTTGAGGTTTTATTAATATATTTTAAAATTATGATACATATTTCAAGAAAATAATAATTTATAATTATTTTTTTAAATTATTTTTAACTATAAATAATTTATAATATAAATAATTTATAATTATTTCTAAAAGAAATTGCAAATTTTATATATTTAAAATTTTCACTAAAAGTAAATATAGTTTATAGTTTGAAAATTAGGCCAAATTTAAGCGTTTATTCATGATTATATACAATATTATTCTATGTAAATTTATTTCAAATATATGATAAATAAAGTTGATTTTGTCCGAAATCAAATAGAAAAAGATTCGATGATGAATGGTTGGATCTGTAAATTTGAGTGGCTAAGTTTGTATAATCCGAGTGCCTCAGGGGCACACTGAATCCATTTATGCATTCATAAAGTCAATTTAAACAACTAAAAATAGAGATTTTGTCCAAATTTACATCTTCTTATTAGGGCCAATAACTGCCATAAAACCCAAAAAGTAGAACATCTAACCAACACCCATATAACTAGACATTGCATATACATAGTTGATTGAGTAGTAGAGATTCTTGATCTTGAAGATATAATCAAACCATGGATCCTTGAACATTCCTTTTACATGACAATTGTACCCCACCACCCACACACACACATATATATATGGATTAGGGCCTATATTCCTAATTTTTCACCTCAGGATGGCTTGAGTCATGGAACTTGAATTATTAATTAAGTTTTTCAAGTATATTCAAACTCCATAGATCTCTAATATGCTTAGTAGATCCCAATTATACTCTTAACATATGGATTATGACTAAACATTTTTAGTTTTTGGCCTAACACAATGCCTTGGGATATGAAGCCCACATTATAAAAAAAATTATACCCATATTTATAAATAATAAACTATGTATTTATTATTTAAAAGAATTATGTTATTTTCCAATACCTAATTATACTCTTAACATATGGATTAAGATAAAAAAAAATCTAGTTTTTGACTTGGTCCTAAAAGCCACCCTTATTATGAAACAGTCACACTCATATTTCTTTAATTAACTAAAGATTTATTATGTAAGGTTTATGTTATTTCTTTAATTAACTAAATATTTATTATGTAAGGTTTATGTTATTGTCCAAGACTTAACATAGCTCCTACAAGATTCAAAATAAATGGATGGGACTTAAATTATAGTGTCATTATTTTTATTAAGATGGTTATGATTTTTGTTTTATTACAATGTGAGTTTTTAGATATATGATTTTGTTAAATATTGATTAACTTACATGTGGTAGGATGTTAATGTGCATCCATTCCTATCAAACACTAGAGAAGGTTTGTTGTGTTGTTGAAATGTTTACTTTTTTTTGTTTCATATATGTAGTTGTAGGTTGTCAACCACCTATAATTGACTTCAGATAGAATTAAATTATTAGCGAATATCATTTTTATGGATCATTATGTTGATAGATTGGGTTGGTTTTCATTGATGTCAACTCATCAAGCAAGTCCGATAGCAAATTTCGGTAGCCCAGAGGTGTGGTTAAGGAACCCAAGTTTGTATGAGCAATAAATACATGAATATTAGTGAATTAGTAGGTAATATTATCATATATGGATAGTATACGTGGTGTCGTTTCCAGTGATATGTGGTACGCCACATGGTTCCTCGCAGTTGAGGAGATATGGCTTAGTAAAGTTGGAGGACCCTCATGAATATTATAGAAGCCCTTAAAAGGTCAACAAAAAAGTCAATTATTATAGAATATCCTAGAAATTTATCAAGAAGTTTACGAGTCAAAGTAGTTGCAACTAGGAGTTAATTATGTGTAAAGTTGTTGAAATAAGAAAATAGTTTAAAATAAATTAGTTGCAATAATAAGTGGTGAGTTTACTAATTATGGGTAAAGTAGTTGCAAAGAGAAAGTGGGTTATCCCTAAAGGAGGGAAGTTGTGTAAAAAAATTAGAATATGACCCTTAAAGGGAGGAACTTGGAGAGTATAAATAACAGAGAAAGAGACTCCCATTAGTAGATATTGATCACATTGGACATATATCTTGTGAAAGGTCTATTGTAGGTACACATTGATACATCTGAAGTTGTGCAAATCGAAGGTAGTGAAGGAAGAGTGAAAAAAAATCTTCGCAGCTACAGAAGAGAGCGAGAAAGTCATGAAAATACATGATTAGGGTCATCCCCACAGGTCAAAAAATAGAAGTTCGATGAGGCATCCTCATGGGTTTCCTATAGCATTTCATGTGAGGCCCTATGGGACAATTGACTTTGCCACGCGAGGCACTACCATACTTGAAGTTTGGCGAGTGAATCTGGTTGCAGAAGTTGAGGAGGGGCTACAGGAAGTCTGAAATTGTTCAGGTACAATAGATCTATCTACAGGATAAAAAAGGTATGTTACATGCTTGTTTGTAGTTGGATGTTGGTGATTGTTTGGGATATGGTCATAGGAGTTTGAGCATTTACCCTTGAGGGACAATTGGTTGTATGGTATATGTTGCATGAGGAAAATCTAGAAAATCTATAGAGGAACATTATTGGTGCACTTCTTGTTTGTTGTTGGAACACTTTACTGGGTATATTGTTGAGGCATGTCTTCTATCCCTTGGTACATGTTAGAGGGTTTTTAGTTGAGGTGTGTTGTTGAATTTATTGGTACAGATTGAGGCTGCATAATAGTGAGAGTTTGATGTTTGGTTTATGTGAGGGTTCACTACACTTGGTTTATGATTGTTTGTATATGTATGGCACATGACTAGAAAGACAGAGTTGTACATGGTTTGAGCCATACACTTGTGACAGTGGGTATGTGATATATGTTATTAGATATGACTGGTTGAGGATATCATTATGACAATTTATTTTATAGGTTGTTGGTATAGGTTTTCGGTACGGGTTTTACAGTGACATATTTTACATCGATAGATTGACATTGGTAGAGTGACAGTGGAAGTATCAATTATTTGACACTTATATTTAAGGGTGGTTGTATAGGGAAAGGATAGGTGGTTGTAGCCACCTTCCATTTGTAGTCAGAGAACATAGGGGGTGTATCCTCCTTCTAGTTAGAGCCATAGAATTAGGGAGTTGTAGCTTCCTTTAGGTTGAAGCCTAAGAAACTAGGGGGTTGTAGCCTCCTTCCAATTGTAGTTGGAAAACAAGGAAGTTTGTGCTCCCTATGAATGTACTTATTTTGACAATATAAGAAAAATATTTTGTGGTTTTCTTCCGCATTAGGTTTCCACATAAATATCGGTGTACTATGCTTATGTGTGGTTGGTTATTGTTCACTTCTTATGTATACTACCCATATTGAATATTATTGGTAATCTTCTCATAAATTAAACCATACACATTGTGGTTAAAAATGATTAAAAGTACTAATATTAATTCTCCCCCCTCTCAGTATTCCAAAAATTAGTATCATAGCAATTCCTTCGAGAAGAAGTCTAACCACTGAAAGTAGATCACAAAATATGCTAAGATTGGAGAACCAATGTTTGACGGATAAAATTATTGATTATGGAGTATAAGGATGAAAACCTTTTTACAGGAACAAGGATTTCATGTATGGAAATAACTAGTAGATGGATAAAAATCACCAACCACTCCCCTAACAGACAAGGATGGAAAGAAGCTAGAAGAAAACGATTCAAAGGCTAAAGGTTCTATTTTGAATAGATTTGCTAATTCAATATTTGTTAAAGTTATGCGTTGTGATTAGGAAAAACGTCTTTGGGATAATCTTCAAAAGATTTATGAAGGATATTCTAAACTCAAGGGAGAAAAACCCCAAACCTTTAGAGCTCAGTTCGAAGGATTGAAATTGAAGGAAGATGAATACATTGCAACCTACTTTCTACCAGTTGATGAAGTAGTGAACACCATTAAAGGTCTTGAAGAAGAAATGAAGGAAACAATCATTGTTGAAAAGACACTAAGGCCTATACCTATTGGATTTGATCCAAATATTTCATCTTTATAAGAAAGAACAGATATGGACACCTTCGGTATGGATGAGATACATGGGATACTCATCGTATATTAAATGAGAATAGAACAAGAGAACCTAGTTACAAAGTAAGAAACATTCAAGGAATCCAACAAGATGAAGAAAAAGAGAAAGAAAAAGACAAAGTAAGATTGTAGTTTCAATGATGATTCAGAAGATGATAAATAAATGTCAAACTTCATCAGAAATTTGAAAAGAGGAACCAAAAAATATAAAGGTATTCTTCCATTTAAATGTTTTAATTGTGGTGTTCTTGGTCATTTTTCTTATAAAGGCCATCATAATAATAAGGAAAGGGATGAAGAAGAAGATTATAAAAAGAAAAAGAAAAACCAAAACAATAGAAGAAACAAAAGGAAAATTTTCAAGAAAAGTCGATGCACCAAGGAAGACATTTCATCATCAGATTAGGAAAAAGACAATGACATCGAAACTGAAAGATTACTCTTCATGGAAGTATAAGATTCTAAGGAAGAAGTAGAATTCGATCTCAGAGAATAATTAATCAGTGCATTAGAAGAGCTAAGGATTGAAAGAAGGAAAATCAAGACACTCAAGGAAGAACTAAAAGAAAAATAGGGATCTCAGAACTCCAATTTTAAGGAAGTTGAGAAGATGATAGTGAAGTTAAAAATCCAAGTAGAATAAGACAAAATAATTAAAGATTCCCTCAGAGGTCATTTATTTGAAAAGGACGGGATGATCGAAGGCTTATAAGAATAAATAGTCACTCTAAGAAAAGATCTTCAGAAAACAAAATATGCAACAAAACAACACCAAATTATTAGATGATATCATCACCAGTCAAAGGCCATACCATGATAAATATGGACTAGTATATAACTAGAAAGATAAAGGCTCAATATCCAAGACAACAAAATAGAGAAGCTATGCCAAAACAATGAGAGGATCTTCCAAGAAGGAAATAGGAACCAAGAAGATGATTACATATACACTACATCACCAAGAAGGTCCATATTTCAGAATAAAAAACACTCGTGAATGGATAGACCCGAGGAAGAATAAGGATTCAGAAGAGAAACACCATTAAAAATATCTTCCACCCCCAAATATCAAATTAGTTTTCTTCGTTTATTCTATTCATATAATAATTTTGGGCATAAATATGTGAATTGTAAAGCCGACACCAATAACATAAATACCTATGAAGGCTACAGAAGAAATGGTTATTCAAGAATATCTCATGAAGCGCAAAGCATAAGTTACAACAAATTTGAATTATTGAGCATTGAAGTAGAATGCTATAAGTGTAACAACTTTGGACATGTGGCCGAAGATTGTATATTGATTATTCCTCCTAGAGAATCAAAACATAATATCAATATTCATAGACATGAACCACGAAGGATATGGATAAGAAAGAAGGATCATTTTAACACTGAATAATGCATGCTTTCTCTACAAGCTAAACACAAGAGATGTGGATGGTATATTGACAGTGGTTGCTCCAAGCATATGAGATGTGATATGGATAGTTTTTTAACCTTGAAGAAGGAAAAAGATGGATCAATTTCATTTGGGAATGACAACTCATCCAGAATTATAGGAAAAGGGACAATTAAGCTTGGAATAAAGGATGCCAAAGTAGAAAATGTTCTACTAGTTGAATACATGAAACAAAATCTACTAAGTATAAGCCGAATGTGTGACCAAGGACACAAACTTATGTTTGATTCTCAAAAATGAAAAATAAGTAAAGTAGGGTCAGAAAAATTCGTAGCTACAACTATAAGAACTCCAAACAACATATATGTAATATATGAAATTGGAAAAGGAAAATGTTGCTTAGGAAAGGAAGATGAAATTTGGCTTTGGAATAAACGAATGGGTCACATAAATTTCAATAATCTTATCAATGTCTGCAAAAGGGAAGTAGTGAGATAAATGCTTGAGATATAAAAGCCAACAAAGATTCTATGCAAGCATTGTCTATAGGGAAAATAGACCAAGACAAAGTTAAAGTCAAAGGAATACTCTTGAACGAAGCCAATAGATATTGTACATACCGATCTAATCACACTGACAAGAAAAAAGGAATTGGAAGGTGAAAAATAATTGAAGACATTGTTTGATGATTTAATAAGAATGACTACAGTGTTCTTTCTCAAGAAGAGGTCATAGGAATTTGATAACTTCAAGAAATAAAAAGATATGGTTGAAACTGAAACAAAGTTGAAAATCAAGTGTTTGAAACCAGACAATGGAGGAGAGTTTACATCAAAAGATTTCATGGAATTATGCAGTGAGCATGGGAAAATGAGGCAATTCTCAATAGCTAGTGTTAGCACTAAAAGTTACTTTTTGACTGCTAAAGTGTAAGCTCAGTACCCATCAATAGGTTTATGAGGTAAGTTTTAAAATGTGGTGTCAAATGGATAAAACTCAGTCCAGTAATGTTAAAACACATGAACTTCTAGATGAAATGCATCATCATAAGAGTTCTTGTTTAACTTAGATCGGGGTTTTTAGGATTATTGTGGATAAAAGGAAGACTTAGTAAGATAATTGAAGTGAGTCTACCACTAGCATCAAGCTTTACCAGTAGGCAAAGGAGAGAAAATATTTAGATACAAGAGCTTCTTAAATCCAAGCTAAAAACTCTGAGAAGGTTATAACAACAACACAATCAAACCTTCATTGTAATACAACTACAAAACATCATTTGAATCATTCAATGATAGTAAAATTTCAAAGTGAGAGAGAAATAAGATGGCAAGAGAGAAAACTAGCTTCCATTAAAAAACAATTCATCAATTCTGGACTTTGATACATCAAACCAGAGTAGGATCTGTTACATTAATATCACCAAAAGAATTTTCTACATCCACCATTTGAACATACAAAATGTCTTCTAATACTTCTTTTATATCCTAGATAGGTAAGATAGCATACAATGCGAGTTTCATCCTCTAGCATATGATTCTTCCATCTTAAAATAAAGTAATTAAACATGTACAAACTGAAAATAACAAACTACTATAAAAAAAGGGTAATGTTGGAAACTATCTTAACACCTTAATCTTGCATAATGAGGTGTCCTTTGAGTGCATTCCTTTTCTTTCCAGGTATCCTCCATCCTTAAACTGACCTCCAAACAGTTGTACCATGCTCCCCTAGCCATCTAGTGATCATTCATCCTCTTAAAACCATCAAAATAGGAGTTTGCATGATATCATGTAGCGTTGACTGTATAAGCCAGTTTGCGTCAGGCGCTGCGAACTGTCTTGTAGCTGCCCAATTAGTCTATTTTAAGATCCAAAACACCCAAAAAATTCCTCCAGATTGAGGTATGCCTATATAAACCTTATAATGTGGTGTATGAGTGAAAAATTGAGTTATAAGCAACATACTTCCTCAAAAATATTCAAAAGGCAAGGAGCAATCATTTTCAAAATTGAGATTTATTAAGGTATTTCATCCATTACTTTCTGAGCCTGGAACTCCTCCTTGTGGAATCTTGGGCCAACATATTCAAATTTATTTGGGCTACTTCTTCCTTAAAAAGTTGCAGCTCCAGTTTTAGTCTTTTGATCTGAGCTTGTAAATCCTTGATCTATCTGTATAAATTCTTAAACTGGCTATGGAGGCTCAAAAATATCTTTGTTGTAAACCTGGCTTTATGAATAGTTTCTAGTATCATATCCATAATATTCTTCAACTTTTTTCTTTCATACAACCCTTCTCCCTTAAAGTTAGGAATCTCCTTTCTAGCTTCTTTAAGTTGTTTGTTCAGTCTCTTAAAGGTAGGGTTATCTTGGGGAGTAGTTATGTCTATGACCCAAATATGTTTCTCAAAAGATTCAACTTTAACTTTACCCTTTCTCTTGATGGGAGCTTCCATTATGTCCTCTTTTTCAACTTTTTCCTTCTTTTTTGATGACCTGGTGAAAGGCGCCCTAGATCTAGCTTCAACTGCAATAACTAGTGAGGGGAAGAGTAACCTCCTTCCTTTTGTGTCTGTGGCTCCATTTGATGGAGTTTTTGCTGACTCTAGAGCTGGTTTGTGTGAAAAATCCCTTTGTGGAGAGTAATGAGATCCCCCTTATTCTTCTTGTTCCTTAAGAGCCTCATCATTTTTAGCAAGGTGTTTTCTTTTCCTCTTCCTACTTGTCTCTATGTGTACAATATTGTCATCCTGAAGAGAACTTTGCACTTTGGATTATGGAGTAGGAGATACATTCAATTGTAAATGTGCAGAGGAAATGAATTGCTCCCAATTAATCATTTTCTTCTTCAACTCCTCCATCACAAGCATTTTAATCATCCAATATGAAAAACACTTGTGTCAACTGCCTTGGACTTAGCTTGGACCTTGTCAACCATTTTTCCAATGATTCTAAACAAATAGAAAGGGAGATTCATGAGGTCTTTTCCTCTAAAGTGGAGCAAAATTCTAATGTGATACTGATAATTCATATTGATCTTGACCTCACAGGTGAAATATCTTTGTATCACACTTAGCATATTATCAAATCCTTCAATCATGTGGCTCCTAGGAACTCCCTTTGATAGATTATCTCCTTGACATTCTTGTTTAAGAAATTTTTTGGATAAGGTTTCATTTAGATTCATGGCCTTAAACCACCTTTCACCAGTATTTGGCATTTCAATAGTTGCCTCTATGGTTTCTTCAGATAATTCAAGTTCAAGAGTCCCAACTTTAGTTTGGTTCCATCAAAATTCAAGGAAAATTCTCTAGCTGCATCAAGGTGCCCCCTCTGCATCTTCCGACATAAATTAAAACATCCCACTCTTTTGAAGACCTCCTTAATAAGAGGTTCAACAACAAATAGTTTCATGTCATAGGGCTCAGTACTCACAATTCCCACACCCTTTTGAGACTTCTTCTATTGTGGAGTATCCATTGATTTTATAGGAAGAAAACTAAACCAACAATTTGAGTGATGCAAGAGGCAAAACAAAAAAATAGAGGATTTAGGATTTGATGGATAATCTCTGTCAAAGGTTGGTTCTATCTAACGATTTAGTGTTATTAAGCCTATTTTACCTCCTGGCTTATGAATGGGAAGCTAATAGTCAGGAAACGAAACAAGACTACACATGAAAATGGATGTACAAGAAAAACACTTGCTGCAATTTTTTTTTTCAATACTTCACGATCATTTTTACAAAATTCATCATAACTTTACCAACAAAATTCCTTTTTAAATTTCCAAAATAGATAGAATTAAATTAGAATGGAGATATTTATGGAAACAAGTTGGTACAGGTTTTGAGATAGGTGAATAATACTGCTAAGTTGTTGTACAGAGTTTGCAGTGCCAACACAAGGGATTCACAACAAAGTTCATAGTAAGAAGAAATGGTCAGATATGGGATAATCAAGGTGCCCTCACATCAAGGTTTGTTTAAATTTTGGTAAAAAGGGGCTGAGATATCTATAATTGGTTGAGAATCATGATAATAGCGGTAAGTAAGATATTTGGCAACGTGGATCACCAGCTCGTAATGCATAAGAGAAGAAATGATAAGCACAACCGTTTATTGTTCTTCAACAGAGCTAAAAATGATCATGGAGTACATGGAGGCTGAGACTTGAAAAATGATATGCTTTATCTTGAATGGATCCATCTATAACTGGTCTAACCTCCAACTCACTTTCTCCATCCAGTTCACAACAATTTACGTAGTGTCTGTCTGAAAGCACCAGTTTTTACAGCACCGAGCTAGGGGTAATTTGAAATCTTGGAAAACAATTAGAAAAACGTTAATGATGAAATACCAGGTTATTTATTTAAAAACATAAGTGTTGAAAACAAGGAGATCAGATGACAAGGCATTATGAGTGAAATTATGATGATGGAAGCAACATATACTTGAGATGCATTGTAAATTGTCTGATGAGATATCAGCATACAACAAAAACCCGGTTTGACCTTCTAACGGGTAAAGGGAAAAAGTGGAGGGGTTTTATTACATCGTGGAAGTGGTGTTATTTCATAGTAGTGGTGGAGGCATAAGGATAATGGCTTGTATAATCTTATCATAAAGATAAATATATAACCGAGGGGTAATGGGCCAACATCAACACTAAATTTATTTCTACTAAAACCTAAAAATACTATAAGGAAGAGGACAAAAGTAAAAACTGAACAATAATAATGATAAAAATAAAAAAACTTAAGGATTAATTGACCCAATCAATTTCATGTGATAACATTGGCTCCACAGGGGATGGCATGCTCCTTGTGAGCTGCTAAGAACAAGAATCTTCAATGTCTTGTCGTAGGGATATGGGGTCATTTATTCAATAGCAAGAAAAAAAATGATATTTACAATGGAAGGGAAATCCACTCATGGATTAATAAAAATACTTGTTTAGAAAATTCCCATTAACCGGGCCACCAAAAAATTTAGAGCCTTCCAAGTTCTGCAATTTATAAGTATTGTTTTGAAAAACTTTAGAAATCCTGAAAGGACCAATCCACAAGGCTTTGAATTTACCATGCTTTCCTTTGTCTTTCCTTTGTGAATCCCAGTTAAGCATGATATCCCCCATCTATAAATATTCTTTGTTTACCTTCTTATTAAAATCTTGCTTGATCTTTTGTTGATGGCTCAGTTCTTTATCAAGGAGTTTCTCCCTGGTCTGTTATACTTCGACTAACTGATGCATCATTCTGACCATATCAAATCATTCTCCTTGTTTATATTGAAGGAAATTTACCACATGGAAGGCAAGATGAGTAGGAAAAATAGCTTCAATCCCATATACAAGCTGAAATGGGGAAATACCAAGTGATCTTTTTGTAGTGACTCTATCATGCCATAAGGAAAATTTCAGCTTTGAGTCCCATGCTCTTTTTTTGTCCTCTGGTAACTTCCTAATGATATTTACAAGGCTCTTTTTAGAATATTATGCTAAACCATTTCATTGGGGGTAGTGAGGGGTAGAATGAACTAATTGAATCCCACACTTCTTAAAAAACTTCACCAATGGTTCAAATTTGAAAGATGTCGCATTATCGGTAACATGATCTCATTATTAAAGGAAGTGCATGATCTCATTATTACAAGAAGTGAATGAACGTTAATTGAAGAGATTAAAATTCAGTTGTCTCAAGAATTTGACATCAAAGACATCAATGAATTGCATTACTATTTAAGACTTGAAGTTTGGAGGGATGCTAGTAAGACATTGTTAGAAAAATAGGATCACAGAACAATAAAATAAAATAAATGTGGAAATAAAACACATAAGATACACAATACAATAAAGAAAGATATATGTGTGGTTCACCTAGTGTGGGCTACGTCCACTGGAGAAATTTCCAAGTCCTTCCTTTTTATTATCCAATAAAATGAAGGGATATAGCCTACAACACACCCATTGTAACTTCCTCTTCTTTATCTCACAGTATCCTCTCTTATAATACAATATTCACAATGATACCAAACCATAATACAATTCTC
>ML779031.1:245244-270481 GCA_009831015.1 Picea engelmannii
TGAAACAACAAGCAGATCAACATCATAGTGAAAGAAGTTTTGAAGTAGGGGATTGGGTGTTTTTAAGACTACAACCATACAAACAGATGTCCCTCAAGCAAGCCAAGAAGGATAATAAATTATCACCAAAGTACTATGGCCTTAATAAGGTGTTGCGAAAGATTGGTACTATGGCATACAAATTGGAGCTACCTGCATCTTCACGAGTACACCCAATTTTCCATGTTTTATGCTTAAAGAAATTTATAGGCGAAAATATCCCAGTTCAAACTGTATTTCCAGAACATGATGAGGAAGGAAAAATCATATTAGAGCCTGAAGCCATCACTGACACAAGAATTCGCAAGTTGAGGAATAGATCCATTTCAGAGTATCTCATTAAATGGAGGAAACTACCGGCTGAAGATTCCACTTGGGAAGATGAATCTTTTATAAAGAAGCATCCAGAGTTACTCAAGTGTTGTGAAGAACACTTGTCTCAAGGGGAGGGGCATGTTAAGCCCTAATATTGGCTCATTACCCCTTAATTGGGGCATATTATATTAGTAATGTTATTTTATTTATGTCGTCTTTAGGCCATTAGTTGTAATTATACCTCCTAGTCTCCTATATATACCAATGAGACATTTTCATTTTGAATAATCTTGTACTTGAACATTTAAGTGGGGTAAAAGGAGGTTGCCCACTCGAAGAGGCTTATTATAAAAAATTATCTCTTTTTCAAGGCGTTGAGTACGTTTTCTGAGGTTTTTCTATGCTATATTGATGTTTGGTTCTTAACAGATCACGAGTTATTTCATGGAGTATAAAGAAACAACCAACTATTTCTTTCTTGTCAACATAAGCCGAGCACAAAGCTTTGAGCAATGCTACCTGTGAAGTGATTTGGTTGCACATAATTCTTGCATATGTTGAAGAGAAAAAAAATGGACCAACAAACATCAATTGTGATAATCAAAGTGCTAGAAAATTGACACATAATCCAGTATATCATGCAATATCAAAGGACATAGCTACAACACCACGTTTTGAGAGAGAAGATTGAATCAAAGGAAATTGATTTAATTTTTTGTAATACAAGTGATAATGTGGTTGATATATTTACCGAGCCTCTTGGAAAACTCAAATTTGAAATTTTGATAAGAAAGTTAGGTGTTGTATAAAATCCATTTATCCATTAAGGGGGAATGTTGGAATAATGTTGAAATGAAGACATCTAAATGTTGTCAAATTAGAATTTTTTTACTGCATTGTTCCTAGTTTGTTGTACCAGAATTCAACTTTAGCATGCAGGTAGTTTGAGATCCACAAATTAAGTTTTGTGAGCTCCGTCTCACTTGCAGTTGAGAGAGATTTGTTGTTATTTATTGCTATATTATTTAATTTTTGGGAATACATGCAAGTGCATCTACATCCACTTGATAACATATGATATCCAAAACTATAGATATATCTTAATTTTCTCTATTCGTATTCTTTGTATAAAGATTCATATTGATCACTCGTAAAATTTCCTTTGTTTCAAATCAAACATCGAGTTGGCCTATCACATACATGGAAATGACACTACATAATTAAATTACATGAAATCAAACATCGAGTTGGCCTATAACATACATGGCAATGACACTACATAATTAAATTACATGAGAAGCAATGTTTGATATATGTGTTAAAGACATTATTCTCACGAGAAACATGTGTGTGAATAACATGCACATCAAAATAAATCATTACATAGACCGTATGGACAATTCAAATTAGATTTTAACAAATAGTAACTATTCTTCCGAATTTTATCGACTTAAAGATATTATGCCATAGTAATTTTCTCAAGGAACAATGTTTCTCATTAGGTATCTTGTTGAAACAAAAACTTACACAACCTAATAATAATCAGTACATGCAACCTTCTAACATTTTAAAGAATGATCAATTATTAACATTATCAAAGTTGAAAACATAATAAGAAAAAATAGTATCCATGACAAAATTCAAATTGGAATGCTAATGCACAACATTGTACAATGTACATCACAAAATCCAAGTGGAATAATAATGCACAGTATTACTCATCCCTAAAATGGAAACGATGTTATAAGAACTTTTGTATTCAAAGAATATGGAAAGTGGAGAAAACGTTTTCCAAAATCAAAATTACTCATCCCTAAAATGGAAACGATGTTATAAGAACAACTTTTGTATTCAAAGAATATGGAAAGTGTAGAAAACTTTTTCCAAAATCAAAATTTTTCTCAGAGGAAAATATATTTTACCAAGGCAACATAAAACCACTAGTTTCATTCATTGGGAGAGAAGATGGCATAGATTTTGAAACTATTATAATTTTTTGACTTTCACAGATCTAAATTGACAATATTGTATAGATTTAAAAATTTCCACAACAATAACCTAAATCGGGATAAACTAAGGAATTGTTTAAGTGTTATACATTTTTTCCTTTTTTTACTAGAATTTGAGAACATAAATCTGGACGAAATTGTAAGTTTTTGTTGTTTAAATTGCATTTCTAAATGCATAAATGGATTCAGCCTATTTAGTGCCCCAATTTTATTATGAATTGTAATAATGTTTATAGGTTGGTTAGCTAAGTGTATATAAGATAGTGGGCTTATGTGTTTATTAAGTCGGAGAGCCTAAGTGTTAAAGACCAGGAGCCTGATTTTGTATATGTAATTATGTAGATCATTAATAAAATATAAACATCGTTGTGTGTTGACCAACCACGAAGAAAGAGTGATGGGGGACTAATATTCTACAACACTAGGCAAGGGAGGGGGGCTAAGTGTTTGGGCCTGGGGGCTAAGCTAGGGGGATTACCTCTAAAGGGGGATAATAATTTATTATTATTTCCTAAAGGCTAAGGTGGAAAATTGATTAGTGTTGTCCTAAGTTCCTGGTAAAGGGGAATGAATTCAATTGTAAAGAATGCAGCTCCAAGAAGACAAGTGTCGACCTGGGTGCATGCATCTAAAATTTGAAACGTCAGCTGTGTTGAGGGGGATACCCATTAAGAATCCATCGTCTGAACCCAAGAGCTGGTCATTACATATTGATCTGGTTTATGAGTACATTCCCTGGAACTAGAGAAAACCTGGGGGACTGAACCGTCATCTACATTGTTGGCCTCTACGATTTCTCTCTGCATAGCCATGCACCTCTGAAAACCTAGAACCGTGAATCTTACCTGCATGAGTCGTGTGCCCAACCTATCTTCTTTTGTAGAGTCGATTATGCATTGAATCATCTTTGGGTTGCTTCCATCCGTTGCCCGAGCCATGTTGTGTCTTAGTGCTCGATTGTTACCATTTTTGAGTGTCCATAACCGTTTTCCTATTGTTGTTGTTGTCACCTATACTTTACTATATTTGAGTCGAAGATTGACTGAAGAAGTAGGTTGCCAGGCTTGTGAGCGACTCTCTCCAAGTGAGAGAGTGCACAGAGGAAGTGAGAACTCTTGGAAAGGGTCTTGTAGCTTCCAGAGAGGTCATAGAATTCTGATCTGGCCTATTGTTGAAGCCCAAGGAAAGGGAGTTTTAACAGTCGAAGGACTATAGGACAATGAAGGTGTATACTCGAGTGGGACAGGCATGTGGGGAATGAGAGTCTGTGGGTAGTGGGCGTAAGTGGCTCCTCGAAGAGAATCTTTCCTTTGAAATCGTGTGACCTCCTTGTTGACCTTCCCTAGCCTAGGAATCCCTTGCCCAGTGGAGCTTAGTCCTAGCTTGGGGGAGACCTACTACTGAAAGTGATGAGCAGTGTGGTTTAAGGTTGGGAGGTTTGTGGAAGGTCTTCACGCAGTTGGGGGATGTTACTCTAGTTAAAACATAAGTATCATTTTGTGCTTAATTTACATATAATGCATGTCTGTGATGCTTGTATGTTATCATGCATTTCATAGCAAGTTTGAATTATTGTTAATTTTATTTAAGTATGTATGACAACAATAACTCTATGTTAAATGTGTTAATTTTATTTAGTGCATATTATATATAAGTATATATTCTGCAGTAGTGGCATTGCCTGGCTAGTGGGTGGCTAGGGATGTTACAAAATGGTATGCATGTAGACCGACCACGAAGAAAGAGTGATGGGGGACTAATTTTCCATAACGTTGAGTAAGGGAGGAGTCTAAGTGTTTGGGAGTAGGGGCTAAGATAGGGAGGCTTACCTCTAAGGGGATACTATTTTATTATTATTCCTAAAGACTAAATTGGACAATTGATGAATTTTGTCCTAAGTTCTTAGAAAAGGGACATATGCTAAGTGGAGTGCATGCAGCTCTAGGAAGACAAGTGTCGACCTCAGTGCAAGCAGTTAAAGTTGCAAAAGTCAGCCATGTTGGGGGTTCTCTCTTCCATTCTTTCATCCTCTCCCTGAGTTCACTGAGATCTGGGGCATCTGAATCGTTTTGCCTCTGCATCTGCATCTGCATACTTGCGCACAGTGAAGGAAACCCTCACGGGAAGGTTGTGCATCCTATCCATTCTCCTATCCTCCCTCTGAACCGAAGACCTCCATCATTGACCTCTATGTTTTGTCCTCTGGTCACACATCCTGAACCCAGTGAGAACCCGTGGATTGAGTCGTGTCTTCTGTGAAGCCTGAGCATCATGTAATTGTCTATGGCGTGTGTGTTATAATTGTGGGTTGTTGTGGCCATGTAGTCCCTTGGTTGAGTGTGTCTTGTTGCCGTCGTCTGTTCCTTGCTAAGCCTTGTTGTTGTCCTCCTTTTGAGGGAACGAAGTTGAAGAAGCAGGTTGTCAGGCCGGCGTGCAACACTCTCTTCAGGTGAACGAAGTGGTTGTGGTTGAAGAAGTAGGTTGTGAAGCCTGTGTGCAACACTCTCTTCAAGTGAGGGAGGTGGTTGTGGTTGAAGAAGCAGATTGTCAAGCCTGTGGGCAACTCTCTCCAGGTGAGAGAGTGTGATGTGGAAGTGATTTCTCTTGGAAGGGGTCCCGTCGCTGCTACAAAGTTCTGAGAATTAGTTACTCAAACCTGTAGATCCAATACTTTCTCACCAAATTTCATGTAAAATTAAACAAAAAAAAATACTCGAAAAAAAGTGAAAACATAAAAAGTATTCGAATAATTATACCCCTGGAAGGAGCCGACGTCTTAGCATTGAGAAGTTGTATAAATAACTTGGTGGAAGGAAAGAAATACATATCCTATAGAGACTCAACACTTACCCAAGTCACCTTCAAAACCATTTGTAGCAGAGACCATAATGGTGGATGGGCATCATTCGAAGAAAATTTATTGCTTTATGTCTGAACCAACCCCATATGAGTATCCTAATGTGGCAAACTTGCATAAAAAATAATCAAGGAGCTCAAAAGAAAACTACGAACATTGCAAATGGAAATAGAGATTTTAAACAAATATTTTACTGCAAAAAAAGCTAAAAGAATCTCTCATGGAGGTAAAGTGGGAGCATATTGTAAAAAACAAACATAAGGAGGATTTCATTCATAAACATTTTTGTAAGTTTTTTTTGTCAAATCACTCAATGCCAAAATCTTTATTATAGATGACTTTAGGGATTAAATTTAGTCAATGGGCTAATTTTCAATGGTTTTCCAAAAAAAAAGATTTACCAATTTCCATCTTTTTTAAACACAATTGGCTCAAATTTTATAGAATAAAATTATTTTACTTTAAAAATGGTCAAAATTTTATAAAAACTATACAAAATCCCTACAATTTTGAATATTTTTACAAAACTATTATCCAACATTTTACATTTTGCATATTAAAGACTAATAATACTAACCCATATATCTATATTTAAATATAAATTTTCTTAGTTAAAATTATTATGTTGTGGTATAAGGTTTTAAAACAATTGCTGTGTGTCTTGATTAAAAACAAGCATTTCTCAAATAGTGACGGTTTGATCATGGTAGTAGTGGTTTTATAAGGACGGTTTGAACACGGTAATCGTAAGAGATGATATAACTGGATACCGCTGTTTCCTCGCAATCCCATCTCACTTGCGCTCTCAAATTTTGAGTTCCAGGCCCAACTGAATAGCTACATATATTGCCTGACTCTCTTTATCCACTCGTGAGTTCGAGATTAAATTGGAGAAAATTTCTCTGATCTGCTCTTTAGAACTGTTTTCGTCAACGAACCGTGGTGAATTTTTCTTCTCAATCGTTTCAGGCACGTTAAAACCATGCTGCGTGCGATAAATCTTTTGTGTAGTTGTCTGAGAAGACGGGATGTGATAAATGATGACGATGAAGACGATTACGAAATTTCTGTGGAGAAGCTTTATGAGTTTGGGGAGGTGATTGGTCAAGGACGGATGGGAGTGGTGTACAAGTGCACTGATAGAACAACAGGGGAGCAATTCGCGTGTAAAAAGATGCCCGTTACGGGTAATGCAATGCGTGAGATGGATTTATTGTACATGTTGCAGAGTGGTTTACCCCGCAGACACCCCGGAATCTTGAGGTCCATAGCCTATTTCCCGCAGGAACGGGTGGGGAAATATGAGTGGTCGAAGACTGTCTATATGATTTCCGATCTATGTGATGCAGGAGATCTCCAGCGTTTTATCGACGCTCATGTAACTGGCGTCCTTTCTGAGAGACTAGCAGCCAGAATAATCCAATCTCTTGTCCAATCCCTTGATTACTGCCACTCGTGGAGAATCATTCACAGAGACGTAAAACCATCCAGTATTTTAATATCAAACACTGCAAAGAATATAAATCCCTCTTCATGGGTTTTCAAACTTGGAAATTTTGATAGGTCGATATGCAAAGGTACGTTGCAGAAATATTCTTGAGGATTTATTTGTAAATTTTGCAGTCCCTCGTAGCATATTGATGGATTATTTATTTTTACAGGTTCTCAAAATGTAATGAACGATAACGTGGGGACATTGGGATATTCTGCTCCAGAGATGTTGAGTGGAAATGGGTACTCGTACGAGGTTGATATATGGAGCGCAGGAGTGGTGTTATATGTTCTTCTCTTTGGGAGGACACCTTTTTATGCAGAGGAGGACTCCATGGTCATGTATGAGCAAATACAAAATACACAGCCAAATCTCAGTGGCCGGTTAATATCCGATTCCGCAAAGGAACTCGTTCTTGGAATGTTGCAGAAGGACGGCACGCGCCGACTTTCTTGCAATAAAATCTTGAGTGAGTTATTATTTTCTTGACTTTTCTTGACTTTTCTTGATGGGCGGAGTACTAAATTACTGTTTAAACGTGGTGTAGATCATCCATGGATCTTGGCCAATGTAGAAATGGACGTGGCTTCCAGCTCCACCATTAGCACACAGATCGTTTCTACCAATGATAGATCGTTGACATGATAGATACAGATCCGGAAGAAAGACCAGACGATTTCTTATATGATCGCATATTGAGATTTAGTTATGAGTCAATTGTAGTCGTTAACTACCTCGTGCTCTGCTCTGCTTACAATGTGGAAAGTGCACGCCATTGAAGGGCTTTGAACGAATGTGGAAATGTTTTATTTGAAAATCTTTCTGTATATGCATATGAGTTAAGTTTAAACAATTTATGTTTAAGAATTATATTGGATTATGAATCTAAACTAATGGGTAAGGGATTTAATCAAATATCATGTTCCACATCAAATGCAATGATTTAATGCAATATAATGTCTGACAGATGTTTTCCAATACTTTCTGATGAATGTTTGACACAGATGCCTTCCAATGCTTTCTCATGAATTAAATTTGAATTGCAACGGACAAATGGTTAAATGCATACTGGCTGAGAGGTGCACCTAGAAGTCACGGTCCTGGACTCACTATCGCCGCTCAAAAGCAATTAAGAACTGTAGATAAATAGAAATGATCGAAATAAACTCCAATTATCTATGTCTCTCAGGATTATAGTGTAGAATTAGTTCTGGAGTGACCATGATGAAATCAAGAAAATAAAATTGTTCAAACAATGTTGTTTGAAAATCTTTGTATATATCTATGTTTGTGTGAATCACTGAGTTAAGTTCAAACAATTTATGTTGGATTATGAATCTAAACCATAATAAAATTGTTGTACAATGTGTACAGGAGAAGCATACTCTGCACACAGTAAAATGTGAACGTTCATAACAAAGAAAGCCCAATATGTGTTTTACACAATGTGTAAAAGTTTCCTTTCCTACAGTCGATCATTAACCTGTCCATTTAAAACATGATGCCAACATGTAAAAGTTTTTTATGATCTATCATTGTCTTGTCCACCTAATCATACGATGACAAGTTAACCCTAGGTGATATGGTAATTATAATCAGTTCATTTGGAAACATAAATCCTTCGATCCTAGCTTTTGTTTGTGAAATGTTTAAATGTTGATAGGATTGTTTAAGTGGGGAAAATGTGTTGGGAATTTTACACAAGTTAAAATTTTGATATCAATCGGAGCATTACATCACTTAAAACAAAATGAAAATAAGTTACTAATAATTTGAAAAAGGAATGAGATGATATAAAGTTGTATAAACATCCTAATATAAGAACATTTTATGTTTTTTATATAATATAATGTATATACATGTATACTAATAGTAATATTTTATTAAAAAAATTAAAAGTTCTAGATTCTATTGTTGAGATTTTATTTTATCATAAAAGATGTTAAAATAAATAGATTAATTTTTTATTATTTTTAAAAAATCTAATATGTCAAATTTTCCATTTTCTTTGTCGTTATATAAATATAGATGTATAGATATACAATAATAAATATTTTATATAGATATAAATGTATAAATATATAATAATAAATTTGTTATATAGATATAGATTTATAAATATATAATAATAAATTATATTTTAATTTTAAGATTTAAAATAATTAATTGAATTATTTCCTTAGACATGTTGATAATAAAATATTATAATCAAACTCATTGAATAATAAATAAATTATAATTATTTTTTTTAAATAATTTTAAATGTAGTAAATTAACAAATTTCATTAAAATGATAGGTTGTAGTTTGAGACATTAAAGTTATGAGGCCAACATCAATGCATGTAATTAGGAACATAAAACTATTGAAATGCCAAAGAACATGCTCACTATCATATATATCATATATATTGTTACAACTTCGATTTCCATGTAAATTTATTTCTAACATATTAAATAGGGTTAAGTACATATAACTAGTTATTGCATAAGCATAATTAATTAAGGGTGAGTGAAAGAACTTATGGTCGAAAAGTGGAAATGACATGATTAAGAACTACTGGAAAGAAGTGCACACTCTTAAGGTATATTATAGGATATTTCCACGGCCACCACCACCATGTTTCAAGGTATGTTACATTTATCTTAGTTTTATTCTAATTTAGTCAATCTAATTTAATATATTGTTCCCAATAATCTAAATTGAAAAAAAATTGTAATTTAGTATTTTAAATAAAAAAGGAAACTAATTTACATGCCATGGATATTAAATTGTAGCATATACAATACAATGGAACCCCTAGAAAATTTAAACACCTCACAAGAAAACCAAGAAAATCAAATCCTCAACCCATCACCACCAACACAAAATGTATAAAGTGAAATTGATGAGGGGTTGTTGATATTAAGAAACCTCGTGGAACAATTAAGGGAGACTCCTTGGCCACTTCTTTAGACATCATTGTCCAGTCTATTGCAAGTTCCCAAGGGAAATTGACATCTATTTCTGACTATAGGGAAAGAATGTACAAGTATTATAGAATTGGTTTGGATATAAACCAAATCAAAGAACTGGGCATTTCAAAAAAATAAATACTATCTATTTTTATGGATCCTAGAAATGGACAAGAACTACCATTGACCAGAAAACACATATCCATTGACTGGTGCATCCATCCCCAGATTAGTCAAAACTGGATGGACAGTTGGTATATGGTTTTTGATAAACCTCCCTACAATAATACAAAGATGCCCTTATATTTTCTAAGGAAATTATGGGTTGAGTTTATTATGGGTAAACATGTCAACTAATTTAACATTAGTCACTTTCATGGGGTGGGTCAAGGGTTTTCATAGGACCGAGACCCCGAGTTAGGTCCTTGTGCCCCTGGGCAAAGGCCTGACCCCCCTACACAACATCCTCCTATTGCATATAACTTGCAACAGGTACAACTAGCCATCTCATGATTGAGTCGTAGCCTAGTGCAACACAGTAGCTTTGTTGCACTATCTCGACCGAAGGTTCATGTGAGTGACATTGATAGGGGGTTTGGAGTGTAAACATGCACAAGACAATCCAATGAGGAGAGGGAACATGGACATAACATCCCTCCATGTGAACCTCACAGATGCTCCAGTTGCAGGAAACCATGATATGGACCTATAGAGCCCGCTTGACAACATAGCTTCATGGAGGAGGTTGGTATCTTAACCCTTTTTTTTGTTCTTCATCGTTATATATTTATTTTGTATTTTCTATATTTATATAGATATTTTATTGTATGGTGTTTTGTATTTGTTGCATCCTAGCATCAAACCCTCTATGCCTATGGATGCATCAGTGCCTAGCCCCACCATTGATGCAACAATAGAGGAAACATCTTCATTGGGTGCACCATACACACAAGTATGTATCACATTTCAAAGATTCAACATAGTCCGTTCTTTATTTTATGACATCCTCAATTTTTTTATATGTTCTCTTGTTTCTATAGGATTTGGCACCAGGCAATGCCATGGATTTTCCATCTGGGATGGACAAGTCACCAGCGTGACACGTACCATGTGTAAATTTAAATATCGTATAATTCTCAAAATGGTGTGTTTATGTTTTTAATTTTAGTATTTTGTACTAATAGTTCAATTTTTTTCATATGTATGCAGGCCCATGCTATATTTGTTAGGTATAGTAGTATTGTACCCCTTGGGCACCTGGGAATTTATTTTGGGTTACCTTTGTCGAGGCCTAGGATGTTGGAATCACTTGTATAACCTATGAGGGTCCATCTCATCTGTTAGGTTCCTAACCTGCACATAGGTAAAACAATATATTCGGATGTAATAAAGGTCAATATTAATAAGGCCTTCCAATAAAATAAAATAATTCAAATGTAAGAAGACCTAATAGAAGCTTTCGCTTCTAGAAGGATCTTCCTCTAGATGCTTCTTTTGATAGACATATTTAGTATAAATAGGAGTCGAGGGTATGACAACCCTAGCTTGGAGATTATTGTAATAGAGCTCTACTCGACTAGAGGTTTCCCCCTCAAAGAGGCCCATGAACATTGCTCTCAGAATCAAAGTGTTATTTCAGTTTTTATTCTTATATTATTTCATTTTTATTGTGGTGATTGTTCTGGTTATATTACTTTTATTCTTCCATTTCTAACATTTTATTTCTGTTCTGCATACTTTTATATCTGGTATATTACAAGTGGTATCAGAGCACTTTCCTTGGAAGAAATTGTGGGTAATTTTTTTTTCAAGGTAGAGATGTATTCCAGCATCTTTAAGCCACAGAGATTTGTCATTATGCGCATAAACCCGCGATTGAGGGATTCATAAACGCAAGAAATACAAGTGGTTCTTAAGCATACATCTGTTGGCCGCCCTTGTAACCCCTGTTGGTACCCCTTCGAGTGGTAGTGCATCAGACAACACCTGTGTATAGATCGACCTAGATTTCCTGAAGCCCTCTTTAGATAAATAGATCGGTTGCCTGACTGTTATAGTTCCACCGAGAACAACACTCAGGAAGATACTCGCTAGTACCTGGGTAGTCGGGTAATACGACTAAGGGTATGGTCTATCCTCCTTGGTTAGTTCCCTAAGATATTGGGTCGAGTACTACTGTTGGACCCCGCACGTATATCAGAGAGCTATAACACAAGGAAAACCCTTATCTGTAGAACCCTTCAATACCTAACCCTTGGGGACAATAGCATAAACAAATTAAAACAAACAAGATCTATTGTGATTAAAAATGTTTCTGTGGTTGGGGTTTTCATGATTGGTCGGAATAGCCACAGTATGGTCAATAGAGTGTCGACGTTTCGGATCCAAAACAGGATCCATCTTCAGGACAATGAGCCTGAAGATCCATCTTCAGGACAATGAGCCTGAAGATCTATTGTTGCGCAACTGTGTTCGGGTTGCCAAGTAACTACACATTTCTTCCTAGTTAAGAATTCATCTAGAAAAAATTTCACCATTATTTGAGACCTATTCCATTGGAATCATCTCTTCTCACTTATCAAATTCATACATATCATTTTTCGAAAAATATTTTGACCCCACTGGCCCCTTTTCAGTTCCCTCATCCTCATGGCCCATACCCGTAGCCAAGACTTGGAAGCTCGCTTCAATACCTTGCAATCTAGTCTCATCGAGACCCAACAAGAAGTGAAACAACTCAATGCCAATGTTGTCGCCATCAATACAACCATGTAGTCCTCAATGGAGGAAATAAAAAAAGACCTGACCACCCATCTTGAATCTGTCTTTTCGTCCCTCTACACCAAGCTTCATATCCCTACAAATAACCCTTCCTCTGACTCACCCCCACATACTGAAGGTGAGCATTCCTCTCATTCCCATAACTTTCAGCACCATCACTTTCAACATGACCTACGACTTTCGCGGGTGGATGTGACCAAATTTGATGCCTCAGACCCCACTAGTTGGGTAACCTAAATGGAACATTATTTCTCTTTATACAGAATTAAAGATGACTTGGCCAAACTTTGGTATGGTGCTCTCCATCTAGATAAAAAAAGTTGGCAATGGTGGCAATGGAGAATAACGTCTCATCAAGGGTATATTGCTTGGACACACTTTGTGGAAAATATTTATGAATGCTTTGACACTGACACCAATGATTTGGGTCATTTGAAAATGTTGAAACAATCGAGAATAGTGGAAGACTTTATAGCTTCCTTTGAGCGCCTGGCTTTTCGAACATAGGGCATGTCTGATGCCTTTTTACGAGAGTTTTTTATCAGTGGCCTCAAGGATGAGATTCAGGCCCATGTCCTCATTGCTCAGCCTCAGAGTTGGGTGGAGGATACTAAAAGAGATAAAGAATCACAACAGGTTGTATCTTCTCAAAACCGAAAACCCTCCATTATCCCTCGCCCTAAACCAGTAAATCCCACTACTCCCTCCACTCCACTAAAGATCCAAAAATTAACCAGGGCTGAAATGGTTGAATGCCAACTCAAAGGCCTTTGTTATAATTATGATGACAATTATTTCTCGAGCCACAAGTGTAAGGAACAAAATATTTTTATGGCCGTCTCCGAGGATATTTCGAAAGAGGATGTTGAAACTCCCCTTGTGTCTGAGTCACCTAAAACCACTGACATAACCCCTCCCTCGGACCCTCCCGAATTAGAACCGGTCATTTCCCTCAATGCTCTCACTGGCTTCTCCGCTCCCCAAACCCTCAAGCTAATCGATTACATCAAGCATCAGAAGGTCATCATTTTGGTTGATAGTGGAAGCACCCATAATTTTATTCATCGCCGCATTGCCCAAGAAACTCATTGCTACATCCATGCCATCAATAATTTCCAAATCATGATTACCAATGGTGGCTCCATGAAATGTGGAAGGCATTGTGAAAATGTGTGTCTCCAAATTGGTGACTACCACCTAAGATCTCATATGTTTTCTATCGACATGGGTGGTTGTGACATTGTGTTGTGTGCAGACTGGCTAAGGACTTTGGGTCGCATTCTCATGGATTTTAAGGAATTAACCATGCAATTTGACCAGGAGGGATACCAATATAAGTTCCAAGGAATCACCACCGGTTCAACTGAGATCATTACTTCCCATCGCATGGAAAATCTGCTCAAAAAAGGTCATTCTGGTGTTATTGCCCAACTCCATGCCATACAAGCAACATAGACACCCTCGGTGCCACAAGACCTCCAAGCCATCCTTTCTAAACATAAAGTGGTATTTTCCACTCCCCAGGAACTCCCTCCTTCCCATGGTGATCATGATCATTCCATTCCCCTTGTATCTGGAAGCCTTCCTCCCAATATCCATATGTATCATCACCCCTTTTCCCAAAAAAAATAAATTGAGAAAATGGTCCAGGAGCTCCTTAATGCAAGCGCTATATACCCTAGTACGAGCCCCTACTCTTCTCCTTTGGTCATGATCCCGAAGAAAGAAGTTTATTGGCGAATGCGTCCTAACTTATTTTCCCTCAAAAAAATTACCATTAAAGACAAATTTCCCATTGTTGTCATTGATGACCTCCTGGATGAATTGAGTGGCGCCCAATTCTTTACTAAACTTGATATTTGTTTGGGCTACCACCAGATAGTATGAAAGAGGGAGACATTCCTAAGACTTCCTCTAGAACTCATGAGGGCCACTATTCGTTTTGGTTCATGCCCTTTGGCTTGTTTAATGCCCCTTCCACCTTCCAAAGCCTCATGAATCATGTCTTCTGTCCTTTTCTCTGTCATTTTGTCTTAGTTTTCTTTGATGATATCCTCATCTATAGAAAAACCTGGACAGACCATCTTGCTCATGTGTTCTCCATCTACTCTCTTAGCACCAACTTTTCCTAAAACAGTCTAAATGTGCTTTTGGTGCCTTAGAAGTAGAATACTTGGGTCATCTGGTTAGCAAGGATGTTGTTAGGGTGGATCTAGAAAATATTGAATCTATGCAAGACTGCCCTCACCCAAAGACTCTCAAAATCTTGCGTGGATTTATGGGCTTAACACGTTATTATCGCAAGTTTGTTAATAATTATGGAAATATTGCAGCACCTCTCACTTCTCTCCTAAAAAAGAACTCTGTCACTTGGAATCTAGTGTCTTCTTAATCTTTTCAAACCTTGAATATGGCCATGTGCACCACTCTAGTCATGACCCTTCCTGATTTCACAAAGACCTTTGTCTTGGAATGTGATGTCTCAGGGAAAGGAA
The DNA here is from genome assembly GCA_009831015.1 of Picea engelmannii. Taxonomy (NCBI): domain Eukaryota; kingdom Viridiplantae; phylum Streptophyta; class Pinopsida; order Pinales; family Pinaceae; genus Picea; species Picea engelmannii. Next base: position 260,185 of record ML779031.1, read on the forward strand.
TTGGTGTTGTCCTTATGCAAGAGGTTCATCCTTTGGCCTTTACCAGTAATAAACTATCTGAAATAAATCTAGGCAAATCAATCAATGAAAAGTAAATGTTGGCTATTTTGCATGTCGTTGATCTATGGTGCCCTTATCTATTGGGGAAATGTTTCCAAATTAAGACAGACCATCAAAACCTCAAGTATTTTTCTGGAACAACACATTTCCTCCCAAGAGCAACAAAAATGGGTGACTAATCTCTTTGGATATGATTATTGAATGATTTATGGTGGCGGATGCACTTTCCCAAAAATATGAAGATGAAGGATCCCTTTTTTCTCTTTCCTTCATTGTACCAGATTGGCTCCAAGTCATTCGCTAGGAATGGCTACAAGATCCCAAAAGTTCGCATCTAATCCAACAATTGCAGTCCAATGCTCCATCTTCCCCAGGGTACTCTTGGCTTCATGATGAGATTTGATACAAAGGCCATTTCTATTTAAGTAAACAATCAAATCTTAAATCGACGGTACTTTCTGAGCTTCATTCTACACCCATAGTGGGGCACTCCAGATTCACCAAAACCTATGACAAGGTCAAACGTTCTTTTTCTGGGATGATATGAAATAGGACATTCGTAATTTTTTCTCTCAATGTGATGTGTGTGAACGCAACAAGGGAGAAATAGTCAAATCTATGGGCACACTACAACCGCTTCTAATTCCACCAGCTATTTGGAATGATATCTCTATGGATTTTATTACAGGCTTACCCAAATCGAGAAATAAATCAGTCATCATGGTGGTTGTTGATCACCTTTCCAAGTATGCTCATTTCTGCGCTCTTCAACACCCATTTACAACATCCACAGTGGCTCAAATTTTCATGGATCATGTCTTCAAGATTCATGGCATTCTGCATTCTATTTTTTTTTTATCATGACCCAACTTTCACAAGAAATTTTTGACAAGAAATCTTCAAGCTACAAGGGACCCAATTGCATCTCAACACAACTTATCATCCCTAGACTGATGGTCAAACGAAAGTTGTCAACAAGTGTTTAGAAACATATTTGAGGTGTTTTGCCTTGGAAAAGAAAAATCAGTGGGCTCAATGGTTACCCATAGTTGAATGGTGGTACGACACTTCATACCATACAACTACACACATGACTCCTTTTGAAGCGGTATATGGACAAAAGACACCATCAATTTTCTCATACTTACCTGGTGTCTCGAAGGTCCAGGTGGTTGAACAAACACTTAAAGTTAGAGAGGCTATTCTCCATACCCTCAAATAGAATTTGGTCATAGCACATAATCACATGAAGCAAAAAGCAGATCGAGGTCACTCTGAACGTCAATTTGTAGACGGGGATCAGGTGTTTCTTCAACTGCAAACTTACAAGCAAACTTCCCTCAAGGTCGATCATTGTCAGAAGCTAGCACCCAAATTTCATGGTACTTATACCGTTCTCAAGCATGTGGGAAAAGTAGCCCATCAGTTATCTTTTCCCAGTCATTCGAAGCTACATCATGTTTTTCATGTTTCATGCTTAAAGAAGGTGATTGGAACTAAGTGCTAAATTCAAACCAACCTTCCCGAGTTAGCCAAAGAAGGATCCATTTGGCTACAACCACAAGCAGTTTTGGACTAGCGTGAGCATTGACTACATCAGAGAACCATCAAGGAAGTGTTAGTCTAGTGGAAATATACAACTCCAACAAATGCCACTTGGGAACCAGCTACCATTCTGCAGCAATTTCCACATCTCAAGCCTTGAGGACAAGGTTATTTTTAAGGGGGGTGACATGTTAGGGTCCTAACCCGCATATAGGTAGAACAATATATTTAGATGTAATAAAGGTCAATATTAATAAGGCCTTGCAATAAAATAGAATAAGTTGAATGTAAGAAGACCTAATAGAAGCTTTTGCTTCTAGAAGGATCTTCCTCTAGATGCTTCTTTTGGTAGACATATTTAGGATAAATAGGAGTCGCGGGTATGAGAACCCTAGCTTGGATATTATTGTAATATAGATCTTCTCGACTGGAGGTTTCCCCCTCAAAGAGGTCCGTGAACATTTCTCTCAGAATCAATGTGTTATTTTAGTTGTTATTCTTATATCATTTCAATGTTATTGTGGTGATTGTTCTGGTTATATTACTGTTATTATTCCATTCTAGCATTTTATTTATGTTCTGCATACTTTTATATCTGGTATATTATAACATCCCACTTTCCTACCACCCACAACCACCACTACTTTCGGCCCCATCAACAGAGAATGCCACAATAAAGATTGTCTTGGAGTAGGTTGTACAACCCAATGATCCATCTGTCAATGAATCTCCATCAATGCTTGATATATTCACGATGAGACAATGCATGGATGATAATTTTTCATGTTTCATGAATTTATTTTATGCATATTTGTTTAGTTTTCTTGACTTGATCCTTGTAACTGATGCAGGGTGGCATTGTAGAGAGATTGGGGTGGCGGAGGAGGTTAACACCCTCACGATTGAAAGTTTCAGATGTTGTCAGTTCTCTTAGGTTAAACTACAAAATATCAATTTGTATGTGTATTAATTCATTGATGAAAAAGGATTATAACATTGTTTATTCTTTGTGCAGTCTCTAGAGCGTCGAAGCATGCCCAAGCCTCAAGGTGCATCCTCGAGCAAGACAGGAAAGATATATTTCCAGGATTCTCATGAGGGTGGCGAGTGTGGAAATGGTCAACTATTGACCAACTACTGCCATATCGTATATAGGGTACAGAATAGATGTTTTTTATGTTGGAGCACTTGTATACTGGGAATAAGATTCCATTTTGTAAAAAATGTACAATTTAGATGGTGTTGAGTATATATATATATATACACACACACATTTCATGGCACACCTTTTATGAATCGGATTGTTTCTACATTTTATGTTTCTGAACATATGAATTTCATAGTGTTTGAATTCCAAACTGTATGAATTTTATGTGTATTAATCCCTTGATTTGTTTCTGTTTAGAGATTATAAATACTTGCATTACACATTAAGGAATATCTTTTGGGCATACACATTTTAGCTTAATGTTATTATCTAGGGAACACACATTATTCACCTCTATCTATGCATGGGATATATTAAATCATTTGATTTATGTGTAACCCTTCATAAATGCTAAAAAGACTACTGAAAGACTCATTAATGAAAATGTTTGTTGAGATTGTGTAGTGGGTATTTGTAAATTTTGTTCAACCCATCAATTATTAATAGCAATTATTTAGTAATTCTATGCTACCAAAAATCTATCTAGAAAGTAATGCTACCAAAATTCTATCTAGAAAGTAATGCCTTACACATTTTCCTTCCTCCAACCTAATAGAAAATTAGCACATGTGAATAGGTAAATTATGTGTCTTAGATAATTAGATTGATATAGATCAACTAATTTTATGTGGTTACATGCTAGTATAGTACATCTTATAGATAATCAATGATACGATATTCAAAATGTAAAACTCGAAAAAGATACTAATGAATTTTCAAATTTGATATCTATGATCCAATTTCATTACTTGCACAATGTGTATATTGACTTGTTGACGATGACAATTATTTCAAGTTTAATCTCTCACACTATCTTTATTATCAACTAAGCCATCACTTTTACATGAAATTAATTGTGTATCATCCATGAGAGGGGCTCTATTTATATGTTATTTTTAGGGTTTTAGTGGTAGTTGTATTAGGGATTCTTAAGTATGCATACCATTTCATACCATTGGTATCGATACCATGGTATATATACCATTGGTTTGCATACCATTTCATACCATTGGTACCCATATCATTGGTATTGCAATTGTATGCATACCATGGTATTGTAATGGTATGCATACCATGGTATCGCAATGGAATTCTCAAGTATGGCATAGCATTGGTATGCATACCATTGCATACCATGGTATTGAAATGGTATGCACACCATTGTATGCATACCATTTATAGGTTATTTTTAGGGTTTTAGTGGTAGTTGTCTTAGGGATTGTCAAGTATGGCATATCATTGGTATGCATACCATTGCATACCATTTATATGTTATTTTTTGGGTTTTAGTTGTCATGGGGTTTTAGAGGTAGTTGTCTTAGGGATTCTAAAGTATGCATAACATTGCATATAATTGGTATGCATACAATGGTATTGCAATGGTTGGTATGCATTTTTAAGGTTTAAGCTATTATTAGGTTTCTTTTCAATTTACTATATAACCATAGCATAGATAGGATCAATGCTAAATACACAATCACAAGAAACACATAATTTATCCTAGGAAACACTCATGGGGGAGAAAACCCAACAAAAACTTCCTTAATATAGATAGCCAATACAATGCCAAGAGATAAATCAAACAAATACATAAATTCCTCTACCAAGAATGTGCCTCTCTCTCTCTTCTTTCTTCTCCAACTGCAACTTTGAACTTGTGATCTAATGAACAAGTGAGTGTGTTTCCAAATGAGGCACTAACCTCTTTATTTATACAATCTGGCATGTGTGGATGGAGGTGTCTTTTCACTGGCAAGGCCGACTTCTCATTCTTCCTATTAAAATTAGGGTTTGACCAATCCACAAAAGGGGATTTGGTCATTTACAATACCCGACATGATCAATCCGCAAAAGGGGATTGATCTAATGAATAATACATAAATAATAATTAGAATATTCTTTGCAATCACAATATTTCAACACTCCCCCTTAACAAGAATGGTATTCTACAACAACATCAGGCGAGAGAGAGAACAACATCATTAACATCATATTGGAACATTGACTGGTGTATCTATAAATCATCAAAAGTTTTTCTCATCATAAACATCGTCATTCAAAACGAATATCTGGAATGATATCATCATCTGCATCAACATGGATTAGTATGAAACTAATACATCATCATCACAGCTTGAGGTTGGTCCATCATCACAACACGAGGCTAGAACGTCAGCATAGCACGAGGTTGGCACATCATCAAATAAATTAAGCTATCACATCATCACAACAATTAATTTGGAACATCATCACAACAATTAAGCTGGAACATCATCACAAAAATTAAGCTAGCACATCATCACAACAATTAAGTTGGTAACACCACACAACAATTAAGCTGGAATCGCAAAACATCAATTAACCTGGAAACACCACAGAACAATTAAGCTGGAATCACAGCACAACAATTAAGCTGGAAACACCACACAACAATTAAGCTGGAATCACAACACAACAATTAAGATGGCAAAAACACACAACAATTAAGATGGAATCACAACACAACAATTAACCTGGCAACACCACACAACAATTAAGTATGAATCACAACACAACAATTAAGCTGGCAAAACCACATGACAATTAAGATGGAATCACAACACAAGGCTAGAAACATTAATCCCCCTTTCGAAGGAGGTTCGTTCGAACTATACCAAGCTTATCTCGAAAGTGATCAAATTTACACGAGTTAAAGGTTTGGTCAACACATCAACAACCTATTCGTCCATGCTAACATATTGGATCTTTATCGCTCCTGTTTGCACCATGTCACAGATGTAATGATATCATATCTCTATGTGTTTTGACTTGTCATGGAACACAACGTTCTATGTAATCTTTATACAACTCCATTTATCACATAGGATCATGGTTGCTTCCATATCTAGGTCGAATAGACTAGTCAACAACTTATGAAGCCATATGACTTCACAACTAGCATAACACACAACAATGTATTCTTCTTCCACTATACCGAGAGAAATTATTGATTGCTTCCTAATCTTCCATGAGATCATGGTTTATCCCAAATTGAAACAACATCCTGACGTTCTCTTCCTATCAAAGACACTTCCAGGACAATCTGAATCAGTGTACCCACTCAATCTGATGTCATGATCTCCATCATAACTGAGACCCCAATCTAATGTACCCTTAAGGTACCTCATCATATGTTTTGCAACAACTAGGTGAACATGTCTGGTTTTTACTAGAAACTGACTCAAAGTGTTCACGACAAAAGATATATCTGGTCTGGTGTTCGTTATATACATCAATGATCCAATGATCTATCTATACAACATGGCATCAATCAATTCTGACGAAGTGTCAACCAGAAGCTTCAACTTCATTTCCATGTGTGTATTCATGGACTTGCACTCCAACATATCAAATATCTTCAGGATTTCCACTGCATACTTCCCTTGGTTAAGGAATATTCTCTCTGGACTCTACCATACCTCAAGACCTAAGAAAGAATGCATTAGGCCAAGGTATTTCATCTCAAATTCTGCAATGAGATTATTTTTACATTCAATGATGAGATTTTCTTCTCCAGTTAAGAATACGTCATCCACATACATCAGAAATATCATAGGCTCATCATTCATAACCTTGAAGTAGAGGTTAGAATCATCTTTACTCTTGGTAAAGACCAAGCTCGTTAGAAAACTGTCTATCCTTCCATACCAAGATCTAGGAGCTTGATTCAACTCGTACATAGCCTTTTTCAAATTGTAGACATGAGTCTTCTTGTCTTCAACTTCAAATCCTTGAGTTTGTTCTATATACACTTCTTCTTCGATGACACCATTTAGGAAAATTGTCTTTACGTCCATTTGGTGTAACTTCCACTTCATCTTAGTTGCAAGGGCTATGATGGTTCTAATTGAAGTGTATCTGGCTACATGAGAGAATGTATCTTCACAGTCAATGCCTTCTTTTTGAGAAAAGACACAAGAGACAAACCTTTCTTAATACTTCTCAATACTTTCATCAGCAACATGTTTTATTTTGAAAATCCACTTGGAAGATACCACATCCTTTCTCTTCGGTTTGGGAACTATTTCCCATACATCATTCTTTATTATGGATTGGTATTCTTTTGTCATGGCATCTTCCCATTGTTTCTTCTAAATGGATTCTTCAAAGTAGGTAGGCTCCTTCTCTAGGAGATCAGACATCAAAGCCATATAACTGGAGAATGTCTTAGGTCTCTTCACATGTCTCGTGGTTCCTTCAGGAACACCATACTTCTCTCCATATTGAATAAGCTCCCTATCCCAATAAGGCTTTTTGTTATGGGAGATGGTCATCTGAGAAGGTTCTTGAAATTCTACTATGTCATGATCTTCTAGAATTTCCTCATTAGGGGAAGCTTGACTTCCCTCACTGGTTATGTAACTCTGGGAACCTTCCTCACTAATTCTACAACTCTGGGAGCTACAGGTTCCTCTTCATATATGTATTCAAGATGGAATCTTCTTGATTTATTGAGTGTTGCATCTTCATCAGAGGTCACATCCCTGCTGATCTCAATATGATGGTGACCTGGTATATAAACCCTGAAGGCCTTGGAGACTTCACAGTATCCAACAATTATTTCCTTATTTCCTGAAGGGTCCAACTTGTTTCTCATCTCTTTCGGAATATGTACAAATATTGTGCAGCCAAATATTTTAAGATGGATTACTTCTGGATTCTTTCTGGAGAACATATCTTAAGGGCTCTTGAACCCAAGTGCACTATGGGATAATCTTTTTTGTACATATACGGTGGTTTTTGTTGCTTCTACCCATAAGCACATTGGAAGATCTTGATCATGGATCATGGTATTCATTTCTTCTATTATAGTTCTATTATTTCTTTCTGCCACACTATTTTGTTGAGGATTGTAAGGAGTGGTGAGCTCCCTCTTAATCCCGACATATTTGCAATAGTTTACAAACTCTTTTGAGGTGTATTCTCGTCCATTATCTGACATGAGTATCTTGATCTTTCTTTTAGAACTATTCTCTATCAAGGCTTTTAATTCCTTGAATTCCTTGAATTTACTGAACACTTCATCTTTTGATTTTATGAGAATAATCATCAATAAAAGATACATAGTATACATACCCATTGATGGAGGATGATGGAATTGGGCCACACACATCTGAGTGAATGAGTTCTAAGACTCCTTCTGATTTACTGTCTCTCTTTGGAAAGGGGTTTTTGATGTTCTTCCCTTGGGCACATCCATTGCACACACCTTGATGGTCAACCTTGAGTTCCGGTAGACTTGTGACTACCTTGCATACATATGGTAATGCCTTGTAGTTGATGTGGGCTAATATTCTATGCCAAAGTTCACATGGATTCTCAATGGCAAGGGTCATGGCAGCTTCTGAGTGACCCTTTAGCTTATACAATCCACCTTCATCTTTTCCAATGACGATTGCTTCTTTCATGGCTTTTCCTTTAGCCCACATAAGAACTTCTCCATCTATAAAGGCAATTTCGAATCCTTTCTTTTCTAAATATGATATGGAGAGTAGGTTCTTTGTTAAACCGGATACATAGAGTATGTCCTTCATCTTCATTGGAGTCCCTGATTAAGCTTGTAGTTTGATTCTCCCACTCCCTTGATAGGGTATTGATAATCATCTCCAAGTGTAACTTTTTGAGAAAAAATATTTTCTGAAAGGCAAGAGAAGATATCTCTTTGACCTGTCATGTGATTGGAAGAACCATTATCAATGATCCAAGTGTCCTCTCTAGGTTATATTGATCATGAGAGGGCCGAGATTAAGACATAGTCTTCAATTTGTTCTCTTATCATCTCTGCAGGTGGCTCTTCATCTTTGACTGCATGGGCATGGTGCCTCTTATTTTTCCTCTTGTATTCATCTCGTCTAGCTAGACAATGTATCACAATATGTCCCATCTTGTCACAATGGTAGCATTGGTAATATGAGAAGTCTCTTTCTTTTCTTTGTCCTTTCTTCTGGAATCTCTTAGGTTGATATTCTTTATGTATGAATTTTTTTGGGGGGCTTTATGAGTTTCTTTCTAGAAGTAATATTTATTTCTTCCTCCTTTAGTGTGAGTAGCTAGGGCTTGATCTTCATCTATGGATAGTAAAGATTCTCAGTTACCTACTCTCGATTCTTCTTGAATACATTCTTCCAAAAGACTGTCGAATTTTAGTTTCTCCTTTCTAGCACAAATAGTTTGGATGAATGCATACCAAGGTCTTGTGAGACCATTAGGGGATATCATTATGACTTCTTATTCATCTATAGTATCTCCAATATCTTCTATATGTTATTTGAATTGATATATTATGGAGAAATATTCCTGGATCACTTCTCCTTTCTACATCCTTGTATTCTTGAGTTGAGTTCTTAGATTCATCTTTGGGTTTATGTTCCTTCCTTCATATAATCTGGCTAGGGAATCAAAGATTTATTTTGGACTCTTCTTTGAAGACACTTGAGGAATCAAGTGATCTTTGATAGAATATGCAATGATTCTTTTAGCCCTAATCGTGTCCTTTTGGTGCTTTTCTTTACCTACAGTATCGTCGGGTTCTAATACTTCTTCTTTGATGAATCTTTATAGGTCATTCTCTTCAAGAATGATTCCAATCCCATACTTCCAGGCATGAAATTTTTCCACACCTTCTAGCTTTTCAACAAGTTTAGTGCTTGCAGACATCTTTTAGCTGGAGCTAGAAAAATGACCAAAAAATGAAAATGCTCAAAATTGAATTTTGAACTTACCAGGAGGTGTGCTTGGCTAAGGCGAGTAGCCTGGTGTGGTTAGATTTTAGAAAATACAAATTTTACCCCTTGAAACTTGATCAGTGGATTTCTAGACTAGTGCTTCTGGTTTTCTAGTACTTAGGGTACTCTTGTACTTTTGGTACTCTTCTTTTCTGGTACTTATAGTACTTTGTGAAAACTAGGGTTTCACTTTTCGGGAGATCTAGCCACTAAAAAGTTGTGTTGAGGATGCCAAAGTGATCCTTGAGGAAGGGTGCACTTTTCTAGATGATTTTGGGGCTGGAATTCTTCTTCAATAAAAATCCCTAATTTGCATGTACGACAACAGTGGCGTTTTTCTCTTTCTCTTGTGAAAGATGCTCTCTTCAACTTATCTCTGATACCATGTTAAGGTGTAAGCTATTATTAGGTTTCTTCTAAATTTACTAGATAACCATAACATAGATAGGATCACTGAGAAATACACAATCACAAGAGACACATAATTTATCCTGGGAAAGCCTCATGGGGGAGAAAACCCAACAAAACCTTCCTTAATATAGATAGCCAATACAGTGCCAAGAAATAACTAAAACAAATACATAAATTCCTCTCCTAAGAATGCACCTCTCTCTCTATTATTTCTTCTCCAAATGAAAGAAATTCTTAGGAGAGGAATAGACCCTATGAACTCTTCGGTCCTACAACCGTCACGAAAAAACTCAAAAAAAAAAAAAAAAAA
>ML779031.1:274769-290134 GCA_009831015.1 Picea engelmannii
GTGAGGGAGGGGGAGAGAGAGAGGGAGGAAGGAAGGGGTGGAGAGAGTGTGAGAATTATTGTGAGAGGAAGGGGGGATATAGAGGGAAAGGGAGGAAGAGATATATAAAGAGATACATGGGGGGAAGTAAAGGAGAGATGGGAGGGAGGGCGGGGATAGAGGGAGGAGGGGGGTAAATAGAGAGTGAGAGGAAGGGGGGAGACATAGTGTGGAGGGGTGTATTTATGAGAGAGAAATCAGAGAGATAGTGTGAGGGAGGGGGAGAGAGAGAGGGAGGAAGGAAGGGGTGGAGAGAGTGTGAGAATTATTGTGAGAGGAAGGGGGGATATAGAGGGAAAGGGAGGAAGAGATATATAAAGAGATACATGGGGGGAAGTAAAGGAGAGAGAGGGAGAGGGATATAGTGAGAGTGAGACTAACAATGACACAGAGAACATGGTGGTAGATGTAGGAGAGAAAGAGAGGAGAGATAGTGAGAGGGAGGGGAAGAGATAGAGGGAGGAGGGTGGTAGAGAGAGAATATAGGAGTGTGAGAGTGGGGGAGAGAAAGAAAGAGAGGGGGATACAAAAGGAGTGTTTGAGTGTGTGAGGGAGAGGCAGAGGGAGACAAAGAGAGCAGGTAGAGAGAGAGTGAGAGGAAGGGGGATAGAAAGTGGGGAGGGGTAGATGTATGAGAGAGAGAGAGAGGAGAGATAGTGAGAGGGAGGGGGGGAGAGAGAGGTAGGGAGGAGGGGTTGGAGAAAGAGTGAGACTAATTGTGAGAGGAAGGGGGGAGATAGAGGGAAGAGGGGGTAGAGAAATATAAAGAGAGAAATGGTTGGAGGGTAGAGGGGAGAGAGAAAGAGGTGGTATATGTAGGATAGAAAGAGATGAGAGATAGTGGGATGGACGAGGAGAAATAAAGGGAGGATGGGGGTAGAGAGAGACTATGTGAGTGTGAGAGGGGTGGGAGAGAAATAAAGAGAGAGGGATTGAACAAGGATAGGGTGGAGAGAGAGTGAGACTAATTCTAAGAGGATAGATAATGAGAGGGAGGGTGATCCGTAGGATCTTTTAATGACTATGTTTGAGTTTTAATTTTGCATGTGTTAATTATCCAATTGAGAAACTTAATGAAATAATGAGGAAAAGAGAGGAATTATGACATCCATATACACATATGTAGATCTCAAATGAAATAATAGACAACAAACCATAACACGAGAATTGATAACGAAATTCGGCACAATGTTGCATACGTCTCCGGGCCTTTGTCTCTGTGGGGGAGGCTTCTTTATTTCTTTTCAAAAGCTCAAAAATAAATCATAGTAGTGCCAATTGGCTAAAAGACTGATCTGGTCATGTTCGTCCATATCTCTAGAACCCAGCAAAGAAAACGACAAGAAAAACAGATGTCCGGAGCTCCCAGAAATGGCCCGCAAGCGACTTCTCCTCAATAGCTTCCCTGCATAAAAATGGCTTTGGCTCGGCTTCCCTTCAGCATAACTCTTCTTTGACTGTCTTCCATGGCCTCAAACAGGCCTGGTTTATATAGATCTGGAGTTGGTTATCCATCCCCAACTTCCTCCCAAAATTTGGGCTCCAAAAATGCCCAATATCTCCCAAAAATGGAGAAACTCCATTAATAACAGGCATTAAAAATCAAATACAATATACAAAAACCCACTTTTGTATAAAATTAGATGCAGCCCCCAAAATGCACGCGCTCCTTGTCATATTAGAGGCAGCCATGTGGCCGGGCACTCCACTAGTTTTGCGTTGGCCCCCCCTGTCCCTGGCTCCTGGTCATGGGGCGTGGTCATAGGATCGGGCGGTTAACAACTTACCCCTGCGTCCAAAATAGTGGATAGGCCCCAGTTCTATGGCAGCGGTTACATGTCAGCAAGAGGTCCAAGGGCTAGGCCCTATCCATTACTCCCACACTCCCGGTTATATGGTGCGGTCACATCATACAACATACCGTGGTTGTATATTGAACCATGGTTGTGTGGTAATGTATTAAACCATGGGCTGGGGCTAGGCCCCAACCCTTTTCCTCCTTCATATGTAATTTGTATCAAACATAAATAAAATGTTTGTCATATACATTGCAAGCACCAACAGTGGCCCGGGTGGTTAGCCTGGTCCTGCCAATCCGTAGCATAGAATAGGTCGGGGATTCGACCCCGATGGAAACCATAAAATTTTACATAACCACAAACCAACCACAGAGTGCCATGTGGCAGCCCATGACTGGGCCATGTGGCACATCAAAAACCAAACAAAAACTACCAAGTGTCGAATGCTGACTCGTCCACGTGCATGCCACCTGTCACCGTACCTGCCCAATCACTGCCCTGTCAGCCTTGCCACGTGTCTGGCACGTCAGCCCGTGCCACGTGTCACCCTTATAGTGGTGACGCATGTCACCCTCTGACTGGTCCAACTGTACTAGTCATGTGGTTCATCACCTGCCACATGTCATCCCCAGAAGTTGCCACATCAGTTGTACGGTCGTATGACCTGTACAGCCAGCCTGCCATGTGGAACTGTACGAACTGTACAGTCATCCCCTTTTTTTGCCTGTTTGGGTTTTCAGATAGAACATGATATCTTTCACATACGAAGCCCATTTAATGAAGAAAATATATGGCTGGAATCAGGAAGACAATACAGATGCAATGGCACTGGTTTCGTCATATTTCAAGCACTTTCAGTTTTTATCGTTTTTGAGCCCTGTCGGACTTCTGGATCTGATTTTGGATCACACCTCCCCACTAAAAGACCTTTTGGTCCCCAAAAGGTTACTGACCAGTCAACAAGCTCGAGATAGGCCACCCGGCTTGTCCTCTGTCTCTGAACTCTGTCCTATGCACCTGTCTCATCAAGATCAACTGTAACACAATCATGACAACTAACAGTATATTGTTAGCCATTTGAATCCTGTTACATCTTATTGAAGCCAATATCATCCATGTAAAAAAAATTACTAATGACAACATCAAAAAGACAACTGTAAATGAGCTGATATACTTGAAATATTTCCACGACATGAGCTTATCTTGAAGCAACTTATGATTGATTTTCCATTCAACAATCATTTCTTGTTCTTGCTTAAGATTGATTACTTCATTTGAAACAATTATTGGTTTGTTGCTTGATTGCACTGCCTTCTTTAATTGTTACATTGTTTGAAGTGTTTTATTTGCTTTAACATGATGAGAATGAACCACATAATCTTGACCTGCTTTAGTGAATTGATATCGATTCTTTGTCCTGTAGAAGATTGCCTTACGATCATATAAGTATGGACTACCTAAGACCATTCCACATTCTCTTAAAGGCGCTACATCACATGTTACTTCGTCCACATACTTAGATGAAATTGAAAATTTGATTGTGCACTGCTTTGTTATGTGCATTTGATGATGATTGCTTATCCATTTAAGTGTGTAAGGCTTATGATGAGTTTGTGTTTTTAAACCCAATTTCTTAACCAATTCTTCTGAGATTAGATTATATTGAGATCCACTATCGATTAATGTGTCTATCTTAGTGTTTCGCATGATTACCCTTATATGAAAAAACTTGCTTCTACAACCAATGTCTTCACCAATTTTACCTATCATACCAACCAATAAGATCTTTGATTCATCACCTGAATCCGATCCCAAGTCTATGGGTTTTGTTGTCATTGCCACTGTCTGCATTCCCTTCTTTTCCTTGAACCACTTTGGTCTCTTCTTGAGATGCAACTCCCAACATTTGTCCTCATCATGTCCCTCTTTCTTGCAATGCTTGCAAGAGGGCCTTCCTTCCTTTCTCGTCACTGCATTTGCATTCTTTCCATGCCGTTTCCTCTTTCCCTCTTTCCTTGAAAACGATGATTCCCCTGACACACCTGTTTTTCCTACTTCAATATACGTTGCTTGAACAGAAACCTCATCAAGGTTAGTGTGTCCAAACATGAAAACAATGTTTCTAATATGCACAGGTAAACCTCCTATATACTTCATAAGATTTTCTTGTGTTTGTAAAGGGATGTCTAACATTAATGCCATTTTTCGAAATCCATCGGTGTATTCTTGCACTGTTTGTCCTTTTCTTAGTTTTAAATATTGCCATTCAATTAATTCTTTTTATTTATAACCCAAAGGATAGAATTGTTTCCTAAGTGTAGAAATGAAACTCTTCCATGATGGAAATACATTACCCACTTGTTGTGTTCCCTTTTGCAGCTTGCTTTGCCACCAGATGAGAGTTGTACCTGCAAGTCTCAAAGATGCCAACTTAATTTGTGTGGCCTCATCCTTGATCTGTTTCACACTGCAGTATACCTCCATCTATCTGATCCAATTGTCAAGTTTTTCTCCATTTACTTCACCATCATATATGGGCAACTCAAATTTAACATCAAGTTTTAAAAATGGAATTTCATTCTTATTCTTCTCAACATTTTTCTTTCCATTAGATTTAGAACTTGAACTTGAAGAAGAAGGAGAAGAAGGAGGTGTTTATGGAGGTGAAGGAGGAATCTGAGGATGGTCCTCTTCCTCTTCACTTTTTCCCTTTGAAGATTCACCCAAAACTGGTCTCTTTCATTACAAGTAATCCTCATACAAAACTTTCACCATCTCCGACATAACAGCGAATTTTTTTCTGGAACTCTTTCTCATCCTAAGAAATCCCTTCTTCTGATGCCATCTTCTTGCTGTGAGAAGATCTCTTTCTCAATCCAATTAATGGATTCTCTGCAACAAGCTCACCTTCACCACGCTGTAGATTTTCCCTGGTTAACATGCAAAACTCAACTCCAAACGTCAACTAGCTCTGATACCACTTGATCCGTAGGATCTTTTAATGACTATGGTTGAGTTTTAATTTTGCATGTGTTAATTATCCAATTGATAAACTTAATGAAAGAATGAGGAAAAGAGAGGAGTTATGACAGCCATATACACATATGAAGATCTGGAATGAAATAATAGATAGCAAACCATAACACGAGAATTCATAATGGAGTTCAACACAACATTGCCTACGTCTCTAGGCCTTTGTCTCTGTGGGGGAGGCTTCTTTATTTCTATTAAAAAGCTCAAAAATACATCGCAGCAATGCCAATTGGCTACAAGACTGATCTAGTCATGTTCATCCAAATCTCTAGAACCTAGCAAAGAAAACGACATGCAAAACAGATGTCTGGAGCTCCCAGAAATGGCCCGCAAGTGACTGCTCCTCAATAGCTTCCCTGCATAAAAATGGCTTTGGCTCGGATTCCATTTAACATAACTCTTATTTGACTATCTTCCATGGACTCAAAAAGGCCTGGTTTATATAGATATGAAGTTGGTTATCGATCCGCAACTTCTTCCCAAAATTTGGGCTCCAAAACTGCCCAATATCTCCCAAAAATGGAGAAAATCCGTTAATAATAGGCATTAAAAATCAAATACAATATACAAAAACCCACTTTTGCATAAAATTAGGCACAGCCCCCAAAATGCGTGCACTCCTGGTCATATCGGAGGCGACCATGTGGCTGGGTGCTCCACTGGTTGTGCACTGGCCCCCCCTATCCCTGGCTCCTGGTCATCGGGCGTGGTCATAGGACCGGGTGGTTAACAACTTACCCCCGTGCCCAAAACAGTGGATAGGCCCCGGCTCCGTGGCAGTGGTTACATGCCGGTGCAAGGTCCAAGGGATAGGCCCTATCCATTACTCCTGCGCTCCCGGTTATATGGTGCGGTCACATCATACAACATATCGTGGTTGTATATTGAACCATGGTCATGTGGTAATGTATTAAACTGTGGGTTGGGGCTAGGCCCCAACCCTTTTCCACCTCTGTATATACTTTGAATCAAAAATAAATAAAATGTTTTCCGTATACATTGCAAGCACCAACAGTGGCCCGGGTGGTTAGCCCGGTCCTGCCAGTCCATAGCATGGAATAGGTCCGGGGTTCGGAGAGAGGGAGGGAGGGAGGGAGGAGGGGGTGGAGAGAGAGTGAGACTGATTATGAGAGGAAGGGGGGATATAGAGGAAGTGTGGGTAGATATATTTAAATAACTTAATGGGGATATAAATTTCATGTGTAAGAATGTGGGAGGAAGAGAGAGGTAGAAAAAGAGGGGAGGTAGAGAGTGAGAGAGTGAGAGTATGGGGGTAGAGAGTGAGAGCACGGGGCATCTATGTCATGGTCTATGTCAATATATAGGTCAATGTATATCTCTATATATAGCTCTATGTCATGGTCTAGATCATGGGGGGAGATTGTGAGAGTGCGAGAGTCAGAGGAAGAGCATAAACAAAAGGGGGTTATAGATTTAGGGGTTCCTAGGTCATGGTCTAGGTATAGTTCATGTTCTAGGTCATAGTCATGTTCATATAAGTACTCGTATAAGTAAGAGGGAAAATATTGAGGTATAGAGAGGTAGACAAAGGATGGAGGTAGAGAGTGAGTGGGTTAAAGTGTGGGAGGAAGAAAGAGGAAGACATAGAGGGGGGATATAAAATGTGTGTGTGTTAGTGTGGGAGGGAGACAAAGGAAGACATAAAGGGGGGATAGAAAGTGTTTGTGTGAGAGTGTGAGAGGGAGAGAGAGGAAGACAATGAGGGTAGGTAGAGAGTGCGTGTGTTAGTGTGTGGGAGGGAGAGAGAGGAAGACATATAGGGGGGTAGAAAGTGTGTGTGTGATGGAGAGAGATAAAGGAATAGTAAGGAAATAGAGAGAGAAAGAGGGAGAAAGAGGAAAATAAAGAGGTGGGTAGAGAGAGAGGTTAATGTAGCAGAGAGGGGTAGATGTAGGAGAGATAGAGGAGAGATAGGGGCACTATGGGGGAGAGAGAGAGGCATGAGGGGGAGAGAGAGTGTGTGTGTGAGTGTGTGAGAGGAGGAGAGATAAAGAGAAAGAGGAGAATGCATGCATTCTTGTAGCACATGCCTACTCCTAGAGGACATGCATGCTCCTAAAGAATGTTCCCACTTATTTGAATTCAAATTTTTTAGGTAGGATTGACAAGGTGTATGTTGACTTGGTTGGCTCGTACTTAGGTTTAGGTTGAAAAACCTAGTGATTTGGTCTATAAATTCATAAAATCCTCCATTTTTGTGAATACCCCTCTATATCTTGGTATTTGATGATATTTTTCTGTAAACTACACAATTCAGTTGTTGACTAAATTATAGGCATAGATCGAGTCAGCTATGTAGATTTCATATATATATATATATATATATATATATATATATATATATATATATATATATATATATATATATATTAATTATTATTGTTTACTATTTTCAATGTATTTTTGTCTTCACATGTATCAAAAACCTATAATACATACCTTTATTATTTCTGCTATAACCTTTTCTCGACTTAAACCTTACTCAAATGAGTTATATACAACACAAAATGAGACTGATACCTACGTTCTAAAAACAAAATTGTTTTGTTCATTTTAATACCCTTTTAGCCTGCACAAACAAAAGACATTGTAATTTCAGGCATATGTTGACTTTGATAACTTTAAAAATATATAAAATTAATATTAAAAATTTCCAAAAACTACATGGCGCAACAAAAATGGATTCTATACAAGTATACTAGTTTTTGGAACTAAATTCCATCATTAATACACTCAACATCTGCACAAATGAAGACATGTACCTTATATTTTGTTGGAAAAATAAGATACAATGTTTAGAAAAATCAAATTTGACCTACTTGTTCACAATGTTTATAAATAAAAGTTGAGTATTTGGAAAGATAATTCAATTTCCTATGTTTCATCTTCTTACACCATATCCAAATCCATTGTAAAAGTACCTTGAATATTCCCTCCAAGTTAATAGATTGATGTTTTTCCAAGTTTTCACTGCCACTAACACGTCATGAGAGACCATCATTAGCTTGCACTCACCCTTAAGTAGTAGAGATTTGTGATCCCTAATTAGAATTTGAAGACATAATCAAGTGATATGATTTGTACATCCCAATTGTACCACCTCATGCTCTGCTATGCTTACAATGTGGAAAGTGCACACCATTGAAGGACTTTGAATTGATTTGATCTCTCTTAATATTGGTGGTTTATAAATGTTTTATTGGAAAATATTTCTATATATGTATATTTGTGTGAATCACTGAGTTAAGTTTAAACAATTTATGTTTAAGAATTATATTGGATTATGAATCTAAACCAATGGGTGCAAGATTTAATCAAATATCATGTTCCACATCAAATGCAATGTAAGCCAACAAGGTCATGATTTAATGCAATATAATGTTTCACATAGATGTTTTCCAATGCTCTCTCATGAATGTTTAACACAGATGCTTTCCAATACTTTCTCATGAATTAAATTTCAATTTCAACTGATAAATGGTTGCAATATTGAATGGTTAAATGCATACTAGATGAGAAGTGCACCTAAAACCCGCCGCTCAAAAGAAATTAAGAAATCAACTCCAATTATCTATGTCTCTTAGGATTATAGTGTAGAATTATTTATTGGAGTGACTTTGATGAAATCAAGAAAATAAAAATGTTTTACAATGTGCAGAGGAGAAGAATACTCCGCAAATAGTAAAATGTGAAATTTCATAACCAAGAAAGCCCAGTATATGTTTTACACAATGTTTAAAAGTTTCTTGCCATCAATAATTACTCTGTCCATTTAAAACATGATGCCAACATGTAAAATTTTCTTATTTTCTATCATTGTCTTATCCACCTAATCATACAATGACAAATGAACCATACGTGATATGCTAATGGTCTTGTTCATTTGGAATCCTAAATCCTATGATCCTAGGTTTTGTTTGTGAAATGTTTAGATGTTGATAGGATTTTGTTTGTGAAATGTTTAAATGTTGATAGGATTGTTTCAACGCGGAAAATGTGTTTAGGAATTTTACACAATGATGATTCAACTTAATATTTTGATATCAATAGGTACATTACATGAGATAATGATAATGTAAATAGATAATGATACTAATAATAGTACTCTAGATTAAAAACCTGCTGATTGAAATAGAAAGGAATCAAGATCATTCGAAAGGGTATTTTGAGTGATGTTGCTATGGGAAATGTATTTTTTGAGGATCACGCTATCAACCATGTGGAGTATTTGGAATTATTTTATTTCCAGACCGACGCAATTGACAATATGATACCTAACACTCCTCATCCATCGAATAATCCAACAAAACCTACTATGGAACCAAGTTCCATTTCAAACACCACAACTACTTCAAATATTGCTCAAACCTCTCGAGTGAATGCAGTCCAATCAACTTTATCTTCTCTACCAGGAGGTAATTTAAGTTTCCTTGCATGATATGTGAAGGATAAATCCAAGAAATTTTCTAATGAGAAGGATAATCTAAAGACTATTGATACTCAACCAAGTAGGAAGGTTAAGTTTCCTTGCATGATATGTGAGGAATACCACTACATGAAAGATTGTCCTCATCATGAGATTGTCGCTAAATTTTTTAAGTATACCTCCTAACTAGTTCAACAACAAAATTTGGTTGTGAGAAATCCCACCCCTCCACAAGGGGGCAATGCAGGTCATTCTCATGATGGGATGTTTCCACAAGAACCTCTAAGGTGTACTTGTTTAAGGAGATTAATTTCACGACTCCAGTAAATTCTTATGACCTTCCTCCAAGTGATGAGACTAAAGAAAATGTTATCGATCATACCTCTAGTTCCACTCCTCCTCCATCTTCCAAGCCTCTTCATATTGAGAAGACAATTTTTGGCATGGTGTTGCGTCTTCCCAAGAGAATAATTCGAAAGGAGACATTTAATATCAATTCCTATGCTACCCAAAACTACAATACCGTTGAAGATTTTTCATAAGCACCTTATGCAATGTCATCTCTTGAAGTTCTACAACACTTCCCAGGTCATCGTAGAACCCTATTGTCATCCATTGGAGCCATGGCTACCAAGGAGTCGAATCTTATTATGTTTAATATTGACTATTCTAAGGAGAGACTTTTCCATCGCTTAGCACTCCAAATTCAAATTTTGTTTGGTGGAAAGAAAATGTGTCGCATAGTTTTGGATGAGGGAGCCTCCAACTGTGTCATTTATTTGTCTTGTTGGAGATCCCTTTGTTCTCCTACACTTATCCAGTCTCCTACCAGCTTGAAATCATTTGATGGGAGTGGTTTCCAGCCTCATGTACTCTTGCAATATTTTGTTGTGACATTGAAGGGTAAAACATTTTCAGTCGATATTGAAGTGGTTGATGCAACTATGGATTCTAATTTGCTACTTGGTCGTAGTTTTTTATGTGCAATGACTTCCATCGCATCTTCAATGTTTCATATCTTACGATTTCCCCATCAAGGAAAAATTATCACTATTGACCAACTTCAATTTACAACTCCATATCTCCACAATGCCACAATGAACAATGTCCCTTTTCTACGACATAATGTTCTTCGGATTGTAGGTGTAGTTATCCTTAAGGATTCCTCACTCATGTGGGTTTTTCCTTTTCCTACTCATGTCACCACACTGGTTGCCATGTTAAACATGATTTGAACTTATGTGCAACAATCCTTAGAATTATTTGATCCTTTGGTAGTACCTGGTCTAGATGAGCATAGTTCTTTTCTTGCATCAATCTCATTAAAAAATGAAACAAATTCTTACTATCATAGTTCATTGTCTCTCCCAATCTCATTAAAAAATGAAATAGACCCTCCTCCATTAGAATCAAGTCTCCCTCTAGATCGATTACTTGAACATTATTTTCCTCTTCCTAGTGAAAATGTTCCTATTAGTACCCAGATGTCTAAATGAGGAAAGAAGAAGAGTCATTAGAGAAAACGATGCTTGGGGGGAAGGTCTCCAGTACCTGGACATCATATTGGAGTGAAACCACTATCTTCTATCATGCAAGTTGGGGTAAAACTACCTATAGAGAGACATGCTTCTAGGAGTAATCCTCATTTGCGGGTCATTCCCATTGTAACATAGTAGTATTTTATGGAACGAGCTTGTTTTTTTTTCTTTCTCATGATTTTTAATACACGAGAATAGGTGATTGAGTACACTTTTATCTCTTTTCATTCTCGTAAGAGCTATATGAAAAAGGAACTCTTTGGAGTTCCATTTAACCTCTTTTCAGACTCCCTAAACATGAAAATAGTTTTGAGTGATATTTCTTCCTTTCACACTCATTCAAAGGTTTGAAATGGTGTATTTCGAGTGGTAGTTTATTTCTTTTTTAGCTTCACGAGACTAATTACGAAAAATGACTACTTTAATCAAGAATGATTAGAAGAGTTATCCCATGTATTTTTTTCACTTTTTTCGGGCTTGGGAGACTAAATTTACAAAAAACTCATTCATGGAGTCATCTTTAACTTCTTTTCAGACACTCTAAATGTGAGAGCCCATTGATTTTACCTTCTTTGGGATCATAAAACTATGCATCAAAGGACCTATGTGATTCCAATCTCTAGGACCCATATGGGATCGAACCCCTCCTTCTTCAGGTTTGTTAAACATGTGATGAGGGACTCATCCAAAGAATGAGATATATCAAGCATTTGTTATCCTCCTCAATCTCATTAAAAAGATAAAGAGATACTCATCTATTTGGATGGGGGGGAATTGAAGGAAGTGGGTCAAGTACTTTAGAATCCTTTATGGAAGTTATTTTCTCCCTTGAACATGAAACATGTTTTGATGAGATAGTTCTTTTGGATTCATCACATTGATTTTTGATAGTCGACATTTTGTACCAAACAAGTGTGGTCCATCATCAAGAAAAGTATTATGAGATATCAAGGAAAAAATATATTACAAGTGTAAATAAATACGTGAAAAGTTGTTATGAAGAGATGACTTATTTAAAAATGAAATCAGGAGATATAAAACCTAAAAATATTATTTATTTATTAATTATTTATTAAGAGAATACTTATTAAAAATGGAATCAAGAGAAGTAAAACCTAGAAATATTATAAATTAATTTCTAGAATGATTCATAGTGGTTAGTGGTGGGATCCAATTTTGACTAATTTTCCATCCATCATCTTTGATTAGATTGTTAGGTTTTTTTTCAATTTCGATGGCTTCTCTAAATTTCCTATTGTGATAATGATCTATCTTGGCAAGAATTTTGTCTTCTTCAATACAACTGTGATGTTTAGTTTTGTTTGAATGTTCTACCAGAGATGAGGGATGAGTGCGTTTGTGCTTGATTTCAATGGCATGTTCTTGAATCCTAATTCTAAAGGAATGACTTGTTTCTCCTATGTATTGTTTAGAATTAAGCGAGGACGACTACATAGGAGAAACATGTCGTTCCTTTAGAATTGGGATTCAAGAACATGCCACTGACATCAAGCACAACCACACACATCCCTCATCCCTAGCATAGCATTCAAACAAAACTAAACATCACATTTGTATTGAAGAAGCCAAAATTATTGCCAAGATAGATCACTGTCATAATAGGAAATTCAGAGAAGCCATCGAAATTGAAGAACAACCTAACAATTTAAACAGAGATGATGGATGGAAAATTAGTCAAAATTGGATCCCAAGACTAATCACTATGAATCATTCTAGAAATTAATTTATAATATTTCTAGGTTTTACTTCTCTTGATTCCATTTTTAATAAGTCTTCTCTTAATAAATAATTAATAAATAGATAATATTTTTAGGTTTTATATTTCCTGATTTCATTTTTAAATAAGTTAGCTCTTCATAACAACTTTTCATGTATTTATTTACACTTGTTATATATTTTTTCCTTCATCTCTCATAATACTTTTCCTGATGATGGACCACACTTGTTTGGTCCGAAACGTCGAATATCAAAAATCAATGCGATGAATCTGAAAGAACTATCTCATCAAAACAATGGTTGCAAAAGTCTTAGAATGGAAATATTGAACATGTTTTCATTTCATCTTGTAGTTGGGTAATCCATTTGCCTCTAAGTCATACGAATTCCATTTGTCTCCATACTTTTTCATCTAGTCAAAGAGTTCTCTTATTTCCATCACATTATGTTCTTGGTAGTTGTAGAGTCAATGTTTCCAAGCCATTTTTCATGCCTCATCATGCTCAAGGGACGTTTAACTTCAAACTATCCATATGCAGTATTACCAGTTTAAATTTCCTTGGTCGCTCCATACTCATTTGATTCACCATCTCACATTAATTTCATGTGTCAGTTTTATGTTGATGATAGGGGACACATCAAGTCCCTCCTTTGACAAGTCAGTTCTTATCGACTTCATCACATTAGTTGAGAATTAGAATTAGAAACTAGTTAGTACCTTGGGACTTGCATGCCTCAATGGTAGTCCTCATCTCTTTTGATCGTGGGTTTACTTCAATGACCCTCAATCGATCAATTCCATGAATGTTCAACCTCATCTTATTTATTCACATTTGTTGGAATGTACTAGGGTACCTTGGGATTCATTGTCATCATCAATGATTTCCCTCACACTTGTTAATGGTTTACCTCAATGGGCAGTAATCAAGTGGTTTCTACCATGTTGAACGTAAAATCATCTATTCACATGGCTATATTCGTAAAGCTTTAGGATTTGGACGAAGACCCTTGTTTGGGGGTTCAGTCTGTTATGTGGTTTTCCTAGGATGTGATGAAGATCATTTGAGCATGCAAAAGATTTCAGTACAATTACCATGATGGAAATCTTACTGATATATATATATTATCACATAGATACACATCATATTGATCCATGGCTATGCTTTTCCATATCATATCTCCATTATGTATTTTTTGTGGTTGTGATCAATTCTTGTCATGGAGGTATGGATCCACATTGTATATTTGGTGGCCATCTCCTTAGTTAGTATTTTCATGGATATTGGCCATCAACCATGCTTTGAGTCATGTCATATTCTAAGAATAGGTATGTTTTCCTTGGAAATGGAACATATATTAACATTGGTTGATGATTGCTTGTAGCTTCTGCGAGGTTCTCCCACTCCAAAACATTTGCATTGAATAATTTGTAAAGTTTTTTGGCCTTCATTTTCTCTTTTGACCTCACGCATTAGGGGGAATCTGTTAGACATCAAAATGTCACATTTGTGGTTCTCACCCTAAGTGTCACAAGTGTCACAAAGTGACATATGCACCTCGATAAGTGTCATATGAAATCTCACAAGTGTCGTATGAAACTTACCAAGCATCAAATTCACTTTGTTGAGTGTAACAACCCCTTGACACAATGAAAATAAATGTCCATGACCCCTCAGTCAAATTGGAGGAAGAAAACCATCATTTCAAGGTCAAAACACACCTTTTTCTTGGAAAAATCGACCTTTTTTTGGGAATTTTTGAAGGGTGGAGCCCCCCTGGCCAATTTTTAGCTAGGTCGTTTTCCTAGTTGGTAGGGTGGACAAGAGGTTTTGGGCAATTATTTTATGTGTTTGCAACAGGACTGGACTGTGTAGCAGGTAGCAACAGGAAGGTAGCTGACAACAGAAATTAGCATCAATGTTAAGGTACTCAATTCAAATTTATGCATTACTCATTGATAAATTTTAATTTTACTTGCATAATTCTTCTTTTATGAATCTGGTATAAATTGTTGTACATTTGGTAGGATTGGGTAGAATTTTTAGATGTTATTTTTAAAACAGTCATTACATTTGGTATCAGAGCCCTGGTTCAAATCTGGAACCAAGGGCCTACCCACCTACTTAGAATCAACCCAGAAATAAATTAGAACACCCAGGAAACTATTGTAAGTTTGAAGGAGGCCTGTTCACCTTCAGACCTGTAAGAAGCTTAGCCTGCAAAAGTAAAGAGTGATATTTTTTTATATATTCAACAGCAAAAAAAGAAAAAATATGCCTCTAACTGCTTCTCTGCCTTGAGCTACAGAGTTAGGGAGTGTTATAATAAATTTCCTAAAGAAGAGAGACCACAGAAAAAGGATTTCCCATAAGAATCACCTATTATGTATTGCACAAGAACCTGAAATTACTTTTCAAATTTAGTTGTTGAAACTAATGATAAATCTTCAGCCAGAATAAATCAACCCAGTTTAAAGTTATAAACAGATATTTTCTCAAGACTGTTTGTCTTATGTTATCTTAACCTTATACCTATTATTATCAGACTACGCAGCCCATATAAATGGACATTGTTATTCCGACATTTCAAGCACGAATTTCTGAGCCTAAATCTGGAATATTAATCACACTCTTACCTTGCATGTGGAGGTACCAGGAACCTACACAGTAAAGCACTCTTGAGTTGATCAATCAAGTTCATGCGTTTACACACCATGATTATAGGCTTCTGTTCTTTATAGCTCACTGTAAAACATGCTCAATGCAGATAATA
>ML779031.1:297817-335169 GCA_009831015.1 Picea engelmannii
ATTTGGCACTGAGTTGCTAGAGGATTTGGGCTCAGAGGGCCAGGATATCCGTAGATATCCTGGAGCTAGGTCGTTTTCCTAGTTGGCAGGGTGGACAAGAGGTTTTGGGAAATTATTTTCTGTGTTTGCAACAAGACTGGACTGTGTAGCAGGTAGCAACAGGAAGGCAGCTGACAATGGAAATTAGCATCAGTGTTAAGGTACTCAATTCAAATTTATGCATTACTCATTGATAAATTTTAATTTTACTTGCATAATTCTTCTTTTATGAATCTGGTATAAATTGATGTACATTTGGTAGGATTTGGTAGAATTTTTAGATGTTATTTTTAAAACAGTCATTGCAATTTCTCTCATGTACCCCTCTCTCCTACACTCCATAGCCCCCTATACCACTCTCTCTCCACCTCTGTCAATCTCTCTCTTAAGATGGGGAGATAGAGAACAAGAGAGGTAGAGGGGCGAGAAGAGAGAGAGAGAGGGCGGGGGCAATAGTAAAAGAGAGAGAGGGGGTAGAAAGAGATAGAAATATGGGGGAGTGGGGGAGAGAGAGAGATAGAGAAGGAGGGAGATATGGATACATGGAGAGAGAGGGAGGTAGAAAAGGTAAAGAGAGACAGAGGGGGGGGAGTGGAGGAGAGAGAGGTAAATATGGAGAGAGTGAGATATCGAAATAGAGGAGGAGAGGGAGAGAAAGAGAGAGTGAGAGGGTAGGTAGGGAGGAAATGAGGGAGAGAGTGAGAGAGGTATGGAGTGTAATACCCCTAAGATGAAATCCAACTGTAAATGTAAATATAAATGTACATATGTATATAAGTTGGTGAGTTGTTTGATATCATTTTTCCTGCACCTTCCATGGTATAGCGTGCACATGTATTGTGTGCTAACATGATGAAGTGTGGAAATTCCAGGATATCACGCGCGACAAACTTAAGTTCACACATTTTTTATTCCATAGAGCCTTTGTGTATATGTTGTTTTTTGAGGCTGGTGAGTCGGGATGCAGAAAGGACAATATGTCTACAATGTAAATTTAAATGTAATCACACGCAAATATTAATGAAAAACACATCATTGTGCTAGACCAACCATGTAAAAGAGTATGGGGGACTAAGGTCCACTAGTTAGGGAAAGGGGGCTAAAAGTTAAGGATAAGGGGATAAGCTAGGGAGCTTAAGCCAAAAAAAGATATTATATTAATATTCCTTAAAGTATAAAGTATGGATAATTATTTTATCCTAAGTTATAAGTATGGGGACAAGTGGGCCAATGTATTTCTCAACATGAAAAGTGTCAAGTTGGGAACCTGCATACATATAGTTTGGACTTAGTTAGTTTTTCCAACATGCTATCATCATTCACTCACTCATTCAGCTGTCCTCCGTACCTTCCTGCTACTTTCACTGTACCCATACCCATACCTGTACACATACCTATATAGCTTAGGAGTTGGACTAAAGAAGCGGGTTGTCAGGCTCGTGGGATATTGAAGAGGTAGGTTGTCATGCCCATGAGAAATTCTCTCTAGGTGAGAGAATTTTGGGGAATTGATTTCTCAAAGGTACAAAACTATAGCTACAGAGCTTTGAGACTTATTTTTTGTCATGTTGTTGAAGCCCTGGAAAGGAAGTGGGGCAGTTGAGGGACTATTGAGAAGAGAAGGGGCACACTTCTTGGGGTGGGAAAAAGCATGTGGGGAATGAGGGATTGTAGGTTGTTAGTTTGAGTTGGCACCTAGGACTGATTTTTTCATGTTGTCTAAGATACATCAGTCTGGTTGGGAATTCCTTTACTTGAGTGAATTTTAGTCCCATCTTGAGGGTAACCCATTGTTGATATTTTTAGTAGTGTGGTCTAAGGCTAGAAGGAATGTGGAATGCCTGCACACAATTGGTGATTATTTTACTAAGATAAGTGTCAATTGTGTGTTAAATTATGTGTTGTATTATTATTTATGCATCATTTGAATTGGTTTTCCCTGTGTGTGTTGCATGTGTATTTTTATTATTATTTTGTATGAATTTTTGTATTTTCAGAGTATTTGTATGTTTTAATGTGGTATCAAAGTTCAAATTTTTGGTTGGCATAGCCTAGTTGGTTGCTAGGGAGGATAAAATGTGGTATTAGAGCTCTAGTTTTAAACATTGAGCCTGGATGGGCCGAGTTAGCACAATGTGAAGCATAATTGCACAAAGAATTGATTTTGGAGTGGCCGAATTCCATTTATAGTGTGTCCATGGTAAAAATCAAAAGAAATTGAGTGGAATTGGGAAAAAAACCCCAATTTGTGTTGTTAAATTTATAGGGAATTTGAGAAATTTGGCTAAGTGATGAAATATTCTTAATTTTAATATCTCTCCTAGAAATTTCAGACCTGAAATTGGTTGAATTAGAAGTTATAGGGAAGCCAGGACAGATTCAGCAAGATTAGTTGATTAAAATTCTCAATTCGTGAATGAATTTGGGAAAATTCATACCAGGAATGTCAATCGGTAGCGATTTGTTGTTGCAGTGATTGAATTGGTGTTATCAAAGTGAAATTGAACAAATTTCATAGTTGTAGAATGTGCATGGTGAAAATTGGGAAACATTGGGAAAAACCCCCAATTTTTGCAGCACAAGTCATGAGGAATTGATGCACAAATTATAAGGGTGTGCAGGTGTGCGCGCTAAAAATTTGGCGATGTGCGGTGCAAAGCATATGATCTATGGAAATAAAGGTGCATGGGTGTGTGCGCTAAAATTTGGTGTTGTGGGGTCCAAGTTGGTGATGTGCGGAAAAATGAGGGTGCGTGGGTGTGTGCACTAAAATTTGGTGTTGCGGAGTGCAAGATGGTGATGCGCGGAAAAATGAAGGTGCACAGGTGTGTGCAGTAAAATTTGGCATTGCAGAGTACAAGCTAGAATGCACAAAAAAATAAGGGTGCATGGGTGTGCACCCTAAAATTTGGTGTTGTGTAGAAAAATAAGGATGCACAGGAATTCACACTAAAATTTGGCATTGCGCATTGTAAGATGGTGATGTGAGGAAAAAGAATGGTTCACAGACTAAAATCTAACATTGTTCGATGCAAGCGAGTGAAGCGTAGAAACCAATTATGGTGTGTGATATGTGTATTAAATTTTATCCATGTGTGGTGAATATTGGGGGGTACAAACATAATATTGACACGCATGGTATTCACAAGCATAATATTAGCACACATGGTGTGTGTACTCAAAATTGAAAGAGCATAGAGGAAATCTGTTGCTGCACGCACAATGTTTGTATGAAGTGCATGCATGCTAAATATTTAGGTCGCGTGAATGTTTAATTAATGGTGTGCGCGGAGTACTGGTGCACGATGGGAGAACACTAAAATAGTGCATGGCATGGCATGTAGACTGCAATGCACATGAAATATTATCATGCGACACAAAAATTGCATGCAATAGGTATTACTGCATGAACCAAAATTGTGTGTGGTAGATATTGATGTCTGGCACAAAAGTAGTGCACACCAGATATTGGGGCAACATAGAAGTGATCCACATTGGTTATAGGTGCATGGAGCATGTGCTACTTTATGGAATTACTGCACATCCTAAATATGGGTGTACATTTTCAAATTTGTTAATGTGAATTTGTTTGGATGGTCTACAACAACTGAAAACTAGTGAATTTCTGCGACATTTTATACTATTTGAAGGTCATCTTTTTGCAGTACGTTTTTGAGACCCTAAACAATTTTTTTAGCTACTCAAAAACCATGAAAACAAAGTGTACCTTGGTACACTCCGTCTATTCATCTCAAATGAAATATCCCAGAGATATATTTCTAATGGTGAAAATTTTTCACCAAACAAATATTTTATTAGGAAATTACAGGACAACAATGGAGGGTAAATTTTAAGATCCAATGAACTTTGGAGGGCCATAAATTTCGACTCTGGAATCAGATTGAGACACAGCAGTAGTCTATGGAAATATTTTCAACCATAAAACACAATCATAGAGTTGAATTAAAATTGTGGGCATGTTAAAAATGTTTAATATGGCACAAAAGGTACCTGTAGCATTCAAGACCAAAAACACTAATTGGCCTAGAACTTCAACAGGATGTAACTAGCATCCCAGAACCCGGAAAGAGGTGAAACTTGGAAAAAAAATCCAAAATATGTATATAAAGAAATGTAATTGGGCCAATTCCAAAAATTCAATGGGGCCGGTGCAAAAATGCATAATTACAACGCATATTTGCACCAGGTTGAAGTGTGTACAAAGAAATTAATGGACCATTTTCAAATAAGCATAAAATTATACTCAAGACTTTGAATTGGGCATCGAAGTAGGCATTGGAAAGGTATTGGACAGTATAATATAAATAATCACCCAAAGAATTGATCTAGGTAGTAAATTTTTACAAGAAATCAGAAGAAAGAATTATGATGCATTATTGAACCAAAATTGTACATAATTTCATAAATTGTTAAATTATTTAGCCTAACAAGTTTTGTTAGATGCACAATTTCCAGAGTTAACATCAATTAGATCATAACAGGATCAACACAGAGTTCAGAATCATGGAAGATACATAGGGGATTTATATCCATGAAGATGATATCAGAGGGATGTATGCCAATATGGGTAATGAAGGTACAAATTCAAATGGACATCGAGAAGCAAAGAAAGAAAACATGAACTTGGTAGAGACCATTAAAAGTTTTCAAAAGAATGTCCAAAGTTATAAATATGATAATGAGAGGCTTATGAAAGCCAAGGAGCAGAAGGTGGGATTCAACATAAATTTAATGTAGAGCTTGGACATAATAGAAAAGAATATGGATAAGGAGGATGACTTAATAAAATAAGGAAGTCACATGTCCCATGATGAGAGGAGAATAACAAGAAGTCTTGGAAAACATCATCATCACTCCCCAAGGCATTCCACTAAGAGAACACATTGTAGTTCAAGTCCATCCCCTATTAGGAAACATAAGAGGAAGTCTACGGTGGATGAGATACAGGGACAAATGAACATAATCAATCCTCCTACATTTGATGGTGAGGACAAGAAGGATGATGATGTAGAGACATGGCTGCTAGCCATGAGGAAGTATTTTCAATTGCATAATTAATCTTCACACATAAAAGGAAGGATTTGCATCTATCATCTCAAGGGAAAAACATCCATGTACTGGGACCAATTTGTGCAGGTGCAACACATTGATGAGAAAAATGTTACTTGGGGGGAATTCAAGAGGTATTTTAAAAAGAAATACTTGACTAAGAGATACGATGACAAGAAAATTAAGGATTTATTTGAACTCAAGCTTGGGAGTATGACCATAGATGAATATGAAATAATGTTTTTAGAGTTGTTGAAGTATGTTTCTTTCATCAAGGATGAGAGAGTTAAGATTCAGAGGTATTTGAGTGAGCTGCCATCATTTATTAGTGAGAATATACACTATGATGATCCCAAAACATTGGAGGAGACCATAAGTTGAGATAAATTCTATTATGATCGGCATAAAGGAAGACGAAATTTCTAAAAATCTTGGGAAGACAAGAAGAAAATAAATAAGGAACATAGGAAGAAGGGGACTAAGCCATTATTCTTTTGAAATAATTCTCAGGGACAACCATCTTCTAGAGAACCCTGAATGGCTGATACAGTGGGGAAAATACCAAGGAAACCACCTATTCATTGTTGGGGTTATGGGGGAGACAATATGTACGTAGATTTTCTTCACAGAGGTGAAAAAGTGAGGATTTTTCACAATGTACAACAAGATGATACAGTGGAGGACATGGGAAAAAATGTACCTAGGATCTATGCAACCCTGTACAAAAAGCAATATGAGTTTCAGTCACATATGATTGAAGTGGAAGGTAAGATCCAGAACCAAACCATTTCTATTTTAATTGATTCAGAAGCTAGTAATAGTTATCTAGATCCTAAGAAGGTGGAAATATTGCATTTTCCAAGAATAAATATTGGAAAATCTTGGTTGGTGCAGCTGACTACCGAAGCTAAAAGAAAAATTAATAAGATGTTTAAGGCATTTCCAATGGACATGAATGGATTGAGTACTAGGGAAGATTTGAACATCATACCGTTTGGTTCCTATGACTTCCTAACTGGTATGGATTGGTTGGACCAACACCATGCTATCCTAGATTATTATAATAAGGAATTTACTTTCTTGGATGAGGAAGGGAACCTAAGGAGAGTACAAGGAATTCCAAGGGAAATAATCGTTAGAGAAATTTCAGCATTGAAACTGAAGAAAAGTTATAGAAAAGGGTGTCAAATATTTGTTTCACATATGGAAGAGACACCTAACGATAAGGTTCCAAATATTAAATATTTTGTAGTCCTAAAATAGTTTGAATATGTATTTAAAGATATACAAGGATTACCCACTAAAAGAGACATTGATTTCTCCATCAATCTGATGTTTGGAGCAACTCCAGTATCCAAGACCCCTTACATGATGAGTACACTAGAATAGAATGAATTGCAAATGAAACTTGATGATCTTATGAAGAAGGGGTATATATGCCCAAGTGTGTCACCTTGGCATTCCCAATATTATTTGTGAATAAAAAATATGGAACATTGATACTTTTCATTGACTTCAGGAAGTTGAACAAGGTAACTATGAAGAACAAGTATCATTTTCCAAGGATCGATGAACTCTTTGATCAACTGAAAGATGCAAAAATATTCTCTAATATTGATCTCAGGTAAGGATATCAGTAGGTAATAATTAAAGAAGAAGACATCAGCAAGACTGTTTTTCAAACAAGGTATGGCCATTATGAATTCACATTGGTTCCATTTGGGTTATTAAATGCACTAGTTGTCTTCATGTGTTTAATGAATGTTATTTTCATAGAATACTTAGATATGTTTGTCAGTGTCTTTTTTGATGACGTTCTTATTTATTCTAAGTCAGAGGAAGAGCATGAGCAACACTTGAGGATGGTATTACAAGTATTAAGGGAGCATGAGTTGTATGCCAAATTGAGAAAGTGCTCATTCTATTAGAAGCAAATTCATTATTGTAGATTTTAACCTTGTACAATATATACTACAATCATATATTCAATAAAGGAACATAAAATATACAATGGAAAATACAAGCATTACATAAATATTTTTCCCCTCGAAACCCAAACCGGGAAAACCATCATATTCTATATTATTCATCATGTTACAATGTTTACAATAAAAAATACATATAGGATCCAACGGCCTCCAAAACCCTAACCCATGTGTCCTGGATTAGTCCAAAACCCTAATTCCTTAACCAGAAATAGAAAACCATAGGCAAAGAAACCATGTGCCAAAAAACCACATAAATATAATGGGGTCCCGAGGTAGAAAAAATGTGGTCCCAATGTAAAGAATATAACACATACCCAACAATTATTTGGGCCATATCATTTCGAAGGAAGGAATAACAGTGGAACTAAAAAGGATAAGGGACATTGAAGGATGGACAACACCAAGGAATGTGACAAATATCATATCATTCATGGGCCTTGTAGGCTACTATAGGATATTTACTGAAGGATTCTCAAAGATTGCACACCCAATCACTTCCTTGCAAAAGAAGGGTGTGAAGTTTCAGTGGGCATTGGATTGTGAAAATAATTTCCAGCAATTAAAGCATTAAATAATATGTGCTCCAATACTAAGGATTGTTTATCCAAATGAAGTCTTCATTTTATGCATTGATGAATGTAAAGAAGGGCTTGGTAAAGTCATTAGTCAGAATGGGTATGTGGTATGCTATGAATCAAGGAATTTGAAGGAGCGTGAAAGGCTCTATTCTACTCATGATTTGGAATTGGAAGCCATAGTGCATTCCTTGAAGATGTGGAGGCACTACTTCATGGGGAAAATATTTGAGTTGAGGACAGACCATCGTGGCATGAAATATTTATTTGGACAAAGAACTCTAAATGTGAGGAAATCTAGGTGGTTAGAATTTCTCAGTGAATATGCCTTTGATGTAAAGCATATCAAAGGGAAAGAGAACACGGTTGATAATGCACTTAGTAGAAGGGTGCATGATATGCATGCTACAACCATTAGTTTGTACCAATCATATTTGAAAGAGAGAATCTTAAAGGCTGCAAAATAATATTTGCGATACATGGAAATAATAACAAAATTACAACAAGGTATTTTGCAACAGAAAATTGAAGACTATAAACTAGAAAATGATGAAATTCTCATGTACATGTGTAGAATTTATGTGCCAAATTCCCAATAATTGAAAAATATGATATTGAGAGAAATGAATAATGTAACATATGCTAGACACCTAGGTTATTAGAAAACTATTGCAACTGTCAAGAGACAATATTAGTGGCCATGCATGAAGAAAGAAGTTGTTACTTTTATTTCCAAATGTCTAGAGTGTCAGAAGGTCAAGGATGAGAATAGAAACCCAACTGGTTTTCTATAGCCATTTCCCATTCCTTGGTGGAAATGGGAATTTGTAACAATGAATTTCATCACCATACTTCCCAGAACAAATAAGGAACATGATTATTTCATGGTAGTGGTGGATAAGCTTATTAAAGCTTCCCATTTTATTCCAGTAAAGCTCACTCACAAAGAAACCATCATTGTTGATATTTATATGAGATGAATTTCTCGACTACATGGTATACCTAAGAATATTGTGTTCGACAGAGATCCAAAATTCACATTAAAATTTTGGAAGGAATTATTCAAGGGATTTGGAAAAAAATTCAATTTCAGCACAACTTATCATCCAAAGTCAGATGGGGAAAACATAGAGGGTGAATAAATTGATTGAAGATATGTTGATGATGTATGTGATGGATAAACCATCAAAATGGGAAGACTACCTACAATTAGTAGAGTTTTCTTATATCAATGGGTACCAGGCATCTATAAAGATGATCCCATTCGAGGCACTTTATGGAAGAAAGTGAAACACATCGATAACCTGGTTTAAATCAACAGATAGAGAAGTGGCTGGGCCATAATTACTCAGGGAAATCGAAGAGAAAATGATGAAAATAAAAGATAATTTAAAGGTTTCCCAAGACATGAAGAAAGATTATACTGATAAGGGAAGAACACACAGAGAACTTAAAGTGGTAACCATGTATTCTTGAATGTAAAGTCCAACAGAAGCTCCCTAAAGTTGTGAAATTGTTCAAAGTTGGCAGCTCGTTATATTGGGCCATTTGAAATACTAGCGAGGAGTGTGCATGTAGCATACATGCTTGCATTTCCTGCATCAATGTCTATTCATAATGTATTCCATGTATCATTTCTAAAAAATCAAGTACCTGACGCTAATGATGTCATTGGTTGGAATGTGATTTAGGATGAGTGAGAAGACTCCTTCCAAGTGCATCTAGTGTGCATATTGGACTAGAATATCAAGAAGCTCCAGAATTGAGCCATAGATCTAGTAAAGGTCCAATGGACCTAGTACGATCCTGAAGATGCAACTTGAGAGCACGAGGATGCTATGTGGGAAAAATACTCGCATATTTTTGAGGATTTTTGAAATTTTGGTTGTATATGTGTATGTATTCCACTGAGGGCAGTGCATAAAAAAGGGGTAGGGGAATGTAATACCCCTAGGTTGAACCCCAAATGTAAATGTAAATATAAATGTACATGTGTATATAAGATGGTGAGTTGTTTGATATCATTTTGCGTGCACCTTCCATGGTGTAGTGCACACATGTACTGCGCACTATAAGGATGAAGTGTGCACATTCCAGGATACTGCACGCAACAAAATTAAGTGTGTGCAATTTTGAGTCTAGAGAGACTTTGTGTATATGTTGTGTTTTGATGGCGGTGAGTTGGGATGTAGAAAAGAAATATGCCTATAATGTAAATTTAAATGTAATCACACACAAATATTAATGAAAAACACATCACTGAGGTAGACTAACCATGTAAAAGAGTATTGGGGACTAAACTCCACTAGTTAGGGAAAGGGGGATAAAATTTAAGGATAAGGGGCTAAGATATGGAGCTTAAGAAAAAAAGGAATATTATATTAATATTCCTTAAATTATAAAGTATGGATAATTATATTATCCTAAGTTCTAAGGATAGGGACAAGTGGGCTAAAGTAGTTCTCAACATGACAAGTGTCAAGTTGAGAAAATGCATACATATAGTTTGGACTTAGTTTCTTTTCGCAGCATGCCATCATCATTCATTCACTCATTCATATGTCCTCTGTACTTTCCCGTTACTATCAATGTACCCATACATGTACCTATACATGTACATGTACCTTTACTCGTACATGAACCTGTACCTGGTTATCTTAGGAGTTTGACTAAAGAAGTGGGTTGCTAGGCCCATGGGATATTGAAGAGGCAGGTTGTCAGGCCTGTGGGATATTGAAGAGGTGGGTTGTGATGCATGTGATCAATTCACCCTAGGTGAGAGAATTGTTGGGAGTGGATTTTCTAAAGATGTCAAAATCTAACTACATGACTCTGAGACTTCTTGTGTGGCCTATTGTTGAAGCCCTGGAAAGGAAGTGGGGTAGCTAAGGGACTGTTGAATAGATAAGGGGCACACTTCCTAGGGTGGGATAGCCATGTGGGGAATGTGGAACTGTAAGATGTTAGTTCGAGTTAGCACATGTGCCGGATTTTTTCTTGTTGTATGAGATACCTCATCCTGGTTGGGAATTCATTTACCCGGGTGGATATTAACCCCAGCTGGGGGGTGACCCATTGTTGAGAGTTTTGAGCAATGTGGTCTAAGGCTGTGAGGAACGAAGAAGCTATTCATGTAGTTTGTGATCTTTTTATTAAGATAAGTGTCAATTGTGTGTTAAATTGTATGTTGTATTATTATTTATGAGTTATTTTTATGGGTTTTCCCTATGTGTGTTGCATGTGTTTTTTAATTATTATTATGTATGAATCCGTGTATTTTTAGAGTATTGGTATGTTCTAATGTGGTATCAAACTTTGAATATGGAACATAGGAAGAAGGGGACTAAGCCATTATTCTTCCGAAATAATTCTCAGGGACAACCAGCTTCTAGAGAACCCTGAATGGCCGAGTCAGTGGGGAAAATACCAAGGAAACCACCTATTCAATGTTGGGGTTATGGGGGAGACAATATGTCCGTAGATTTCCTTCACAAAGGTGAAAAAGTGAGGATTTTTCACAATGTACAACAAGCTGATACAGTGGAGGACATGGGAAAAAATGTACCTAGGATCTATGCAACCCTGGACAATAAGCAATATGAGTTTCAATCACATATGATTGAAGTGGAAGGTAAGATCCACAACCAAACCATTTCTATTTTAATTGATTTAGGAGCTAGTCATAATTATCTAGATCCTAAGAAGGTGAAAAGATTGCTAATAAAAAAATTATAAATATCATATTTATAATTTTTTATTATATCTCAATAATGACTAAAATTACATTTCTTTGTATTCATATTTTAAATTAAATTAAATTACAATATATTTAAAAACATGCTAGATAAGATCTATTGAAGTTACTTCGGTTATGCATTTCCCTCTAATCTATTAAATTTCCTCTTGATTAAAAACAACCATTCCTCCCGTTCTCCTCAAATAGTAGTTTTATAAGGATGGTTTGATATAAATGGATATCGTTGCTTAACTTGTTTCCTCGCAAACCCATCCCACTTCCGCTCTCAAATCTTGAGTGGTTCTTCTTCCAGGAACAACTGAGTAGCTTCATATATCATACGTCATTGATATTGCATGGTTATATTTATCCACTCGTGGGTTCGAGATTAGCTTCGAGAAAATTTCTCTGATCTGTTCTTTATTAGAACTATACTTGTCAACGAACCGTGGTGTTAATTGTTTTCCTCGCAAGCCTATTCCTCTCGTTCTTTTTCCAGGCACAATTGAGTGGCTTCATATATCATACGTCATTGATATTTCCTAGTTCTCTTTATCCACTCATGGGTTTGAGATTACCTTCCAGAAAATTTCTCTGATCTACTCTTTAGAAATGTACTTGTCAACGAACCATGCTGCGTGCAATAAAATCAAGGATTATGAGTTTCGGGAGGTGATTTGCCAAGGACGGTTGGGAGTGGTGTACAAGTGCATTGAGAGTACAACAGGAGAGAAATACACGTGTAAAAATATGCCTTCTCTTATAGTTGGGTAATCCATTTGCCTCTGAGTCATACGAATTCCATTTGTCTGCATACTTTTTCATCTAGTCAAAGAGTTCTCTTATTTCCATCACATTATGTTCTTGGTAGTTGTAGAGTCAATGTTTCCAAGCCATTTTTCATGCCTCATCATGTTCAAGGGACATTTAACTTCAAACTATCCATCTGCAGTATTACCGGTTTAAATTTCCTTAGTCGCTCCATACTCATTTGATTCACCATCTCACATTAATTTCATGTGTTAGTTTTATGTTGATGATAAGGGACACATCAAGTCCCTCCTTCGACAAGTTAGTTCCTGTCGACTTCATCACATTAGCTGAGAATTAGAATTAGAAACTAGTTAGTACCTTGGGACCTGCATGCCGCAATGGTAGTCCTCCTCTCTTTGATCGTGGGTTTACTTCAATGACCCTCGATCGGTCCATTCCATGAATGTTCAACCTCATCTTATTTATTCACATTTGTTGGAATGTACTAGGGTACCTTGGGATTCATTGTCATCAGCAGTGATTTCCCTCACACTTGTTAATGGTTTACCTCAAGGGATGGTAATCGAGTGGTTTCTACCATGTTGAACATAAAATAATCTATTCACATGGCTATATTCGTAGAGCATTAGGATTTGGATGAAGACCCTTGTTTGGGGGTTCGGTCTATTATGTGGTTTTCCCAGGATGTGATGAAGATCATTTGAGCATACAAAATATTTCAGTACAATTACCATGATGGAAATATTACTAATATATATATTATCACATAGATTCACATCATATTGATACATGGCTATGCTTTTGCATCTCATAGCTCCATTATGTATTTTTTGTGGTTGTGATCGTGATCAATTCTTGTCATGGAGGTATGGATCCACATTGTATCTTTGGTGGTCATCTCCTTAGTTAGTATTTTCATGGATGTACAGTGTATTGGCCAACAACCATGCTTTGAGTCATGTCATATTCTAAGAATAGGTATGTTTTCCTTGGAAATGGAACATATATTAACATTGTTTGATGATTGTTTGTAGCTTCTACGAGTTTCTCCCACTCCAAAACCCTTGCATTGAATAATTTGTAAATTTATTTGTCCTTCATTTTCTCTTTTGACCTCACGCATTAGGGGGAATCTATTAGACATCAAAATGTCGCATTTGTGGTTCTCACCCTAATTGTTGCAAGTGTCACAAAGTGACGTATGCACCTCGGTAAGTGTCATATGAAATATCACAAGTGTCGTATTAAACTTACCTAGCATAAAATTCACTTTGTTGAGTGTAAAAAACCCTTGACATAATGAAAATAACTGTCCATGACCCCTTAGTCAAATTGGAGGAAGAAAACCATCATTTCAAGGTCAAAACACACCTTTTGCTTGGAAAAATCGACCTTTTTGGGGGAATTTATGAAGGGTGGAGCCCCCCTGGCCTTGTTGGGGGAGGGAAATGTTGACCCCAATGACATGTTAGATGATAACCACTATTAGGATGGTTCCATGTTTTTCACTCTGGGGGAGCGCCAATCTTGTTAGAGGGAAAAAGGGGATCCAAGACCTTATTCTATAGTCTATCTCTCTGAGGATGGGGTTGGTTATGTTTGACCCCCACACTATGGCTTCACCTTAGGATCTAATCCAAACCTTAAGAAGACATATCCTCAACCATATCCTTAATTTTCTCATGGTGGTTGTGCCTCTCAAGCCTATAGATTGAAGGTATTTCAAAGGTGAAGGGGGAGGTAATTAGTCAGAGCATCATAACTTTGATCTTGGTATATTCATGCAAGAGCTAGATGAGGAGATCTTGGAGAGGCTTCTACATAATCAATCATGGTTTGTAAGTATTCTCTCTTTGGTTCTAATTGAATATATTTTTCCTACTTCCTTGAAGCTTGTGTATTCTTGCATAATCTTGTCTATTGTTGCTTTAATATTCATAGATGAATTTGTTTTACCTAATCAACTAGAGTAGGAGATTTCTCTTTGCTTCACATTGTAGGAATCAAGTTGTGTTAGGGATATTAGTTTCCACTTGTACTGTTTATGTCTTGGTATAGGGGTCTAGTAATCCAAGGGAAGTTTCACATGTCCATAGGGGAAACATTTTGTAACAGTGGGTGAGACCACTGAGAAGAATGGTGACAAGTGATAGGTACCATGGTGATCAAGGATAATATGGTAATCCAATAGGATAGTTTCCACATAAGGGTGTTGGGAAAGTGTTCGGGTCCACTAAAACAAATTGTGTAAAAAATGATAGATACCATGATAAACATGCTAAAGAGAGGAATCCAATGGGATAGACCCCAAATAAGTGTGTTGGAAGGACCACTATACCCTTTTTTATTTTTTAACTCCTACACAATTATACTCCAATATGAATAGTACTTTAGTGTCAAAATTCCCAAATTCTTAATAGGGAAAAAGAAGTGTCAAAATCACCAAATTTTGAATAAAAAAAATCTTGTTTATTCCCTTTTTTGTTGTTTGTGTCCCAGGGGTTAGGGTTTTTTAGGATTTCTATAGAAAATCATTTTCCCTATGTTATATCTCTCTGAAATACATGCGGGATCAAATAGTAGTACTCGGCCCAATATCTCATGGAACCAACTAAGGAGGGTAGACTGTACCCTTAGTCATACTACCTGATTACACAAGTACTAGAGAGTCTCTTCATGAATAGACAAACACTCTACTACAATAATTATCAATAAAAAAATTATCAAACTCTCGACTCCTATTTATACCAAATATATCTAGGCAAAAGAGAAATCTAGAGGAAGAAGATTCTATTAGGTCTTCTTACATTTCACTTATTATTCCTTATTACTAGGCCTTATTAATATACTCATTTATTACATGGAAAATATATTACTCTACCTACGTGAAGGGTTAGGGAGGTTATGTCCCTAACAACTTTGAAGGTTTTGTAGACTTAAAGAGAGCCCAACCTTAGAGGGATTCAGTCAACTTAGAGAGATTCCAAATTTAGTGGCAACCACCATGCTTAGAAGGAGAGTTAGTGATTTAGAGGGAGTCTACCTCCAAGCCCATATAGAAGAGAGGCATATTCCAATACTGTCAAGTAGGTTTCATGGGTTGAGGAGGCCAGATAGGAGGGTCAGAGGTAGGAGGCTTCTAGGATTAGGATGTCTTCCAGAATGGGATCATGCCAGAAAATAGGATTTACGTCAGTGACCGAGGATGAAAATAGCTAGGAGGACTTGAGAGAAGTATTTTCTATAGTGAGAGATGGAGAATATAATCAGGTGGATTGGAGAGAAGTTGTGGTAGAGGATCCAGTGTTGGAGAAAAAGGTACTTATAGGTGATCATGGAGTGTGGTGAGAATATGTCCTTTGGCTAAGAGGGAATGTTTAGTTTTTTACCTTCGGGCATGTATTCTCACATGACCCTACGTGTTGGATGTGGGAATCATCTCGAGAACCACATCACACTTTCTTTTTTGTGAAAATTATCTAGGAGTGAAGTTGGGGCTTCATGGGTTTTGTGATTGGATTTGTGGGCTTGTGTATGGACTTCACTGCCACATACAAATCCCAATTTGATGTTGACTTGTGGAGGGGCTTCTATGGTGACCCCTAAGAATTGTATATAAAGGAGAGAGGTCATTGTGACATATTATATTGTTTCATAGTGTGGTGACATGATGAATTTGGCATAAGTGAGTCTGCACTTGTGCCAAGGAGGATTGGTGATCTCACTAAAGGGAAATTCTACAATGGAGGAAAATCTGGCCTATGAGAAAGAAAACCATAGAAACAAAGAATGTAAGAGATGAGGGGAGAGTTTTTAGTACATATACACATGCCACAAGTGTGAAAAATCATTTATATATGTAGGTCATAGGTGTGACGAATCACATATATATGCAAGTCATAGGTATGGTGAATCATGTATATAAATAGGTCACATGTGTGAAAAATTACATATATACATGGGCCCCAAGTGGGACAAATCACGTATATACACTCATTGGAAATGGGTGAAGTGCGTATATACATGGGTTTTCGGTAATGTGAATCATGTATAGTATTTC
This sequence comes from Picea engelmannii, assembly GCA_009831015.1. Lineage (NCBI taxonomy): Eukaryota > Viridiplantae > Streptophyta > Pinopsida > Pinales > Pinaceae > Picea > Picea engelmannii. Next base: position 314,060 of record ML779031.1, read on the forward strand.
TGGGCAAGAGCAGGTTCATACAGGTTGATAGGTGACATCAGTAGGGAATACATGCAGTTTTCTATATATTTTTAGGAAGAGGATATTTCCATAGGTATTAGTGAGGTTTGGTTTTCTGATTTGTATGGTTATTGGAGAGAAAATTTGTTGCCAAATTTGATGACTTTGGTGGGCAAGGTTTTACTCACATTTTGGTTATATTGTATTGGTTGGGAGGGATGGTTTTTCCCTCAACATTTCTGATGTTAACAAGATTAAAATAAAATAGTGTTTCATGTGTATTGATGATTCATTTACGATCTTTGTGTTTCTATTGTATATGTTTATAGGCAACAACTTGAATGTAAAGTTGTTTAGCAATAATAGCTAGGGTTTCACTATTAGGTCACTAGGAGTTGATTTTCATATATGAAATTAGTCACATAGAGGTGCATGTAAAAATTGAAACACTCTCCACCCCCTATTTCTCTCTCTCTCTCTCTCTACCTCCCTACCTCCATATATTTCTCTCATGTACCCCTCTCTCCTACACTCCCTATCCCCCTATACCACTCTCTCTCCCCCTCTGTCAATCTCTCTCTTAAGATGGGGAGATAGAGCACAAGAGAGGCAGAGGGGGGGAAGAGAGAGAGAGGGCAGGGGAAATAGTAAAAGAGAGAGAGGGGGTAGAAAGAGATAGAAATATGGGGGAGTGGGGGAGAGAGAGATAGGGAAGGAGGGAGATATGGATACATGGAGAGAGAGGGAGGTAGAAAAGGTAAAGAGAGACAGAGGGGGGGGAGTGGAGGAGAGAGAGGTAAATATGGAGAGAGTGAGATATTGGAAGAGAGGAGGAGAGGGATAGAAAGAGAGAGTGAGAGGGTAGGGAGGGAGGAAATGAGGAAGAGAGTGAGAGAGGTATGGAGTGTAATACCCCCAGGATGAACTCCAACTGTAAATGTAAATATAAATGTACATATGTATATAAGTTGTTGAGTTGTTTGATATCATTTTCCCGCACCTTCCATGGTATAGCGCGCACATGTACTGTGCGCTAACATGATGAACTGTTCACATTCTAGGATATCACATGAAACAAACTTAAGTGCACACAATTTTGATTCCATAGAGCCTTTGTGTATATGTTGTTTTTTGAGGCTGGTGAGTCGGGATGCAAAAAGGACAATATGCCTACAATGTAAATTTAAATGTAATCACATGCAAATATTAATGAAAAACACATCATTGTGCCAGACCAACCATGTAAAAGAGTATGGGGGACTAAAGTCCACTAGTTAGGGAAAGGGGGCTAAAAGTTAAGGATAAGGGGATAAGTTAGGGAGCTTAAGCCAAAAAAAAATATTATATTAATATTCCTTAAAGTATAAAGTATGGATAATTATTTTATCCTAAGTTAAAAGTATGGGGACAAGTGGGCCAATGTAGTTCTCAACATGACAAGTGTCAAGTTGGGAACATGCATACATATAGTTTGGACTTAGTTCATTTTTCCAACATGCTATCATTATTCACTCACTCATTCAGCTATCCTTCATACCTTCCTGCTACTTTCGTTGTACTGATACCCATACCTATCTAGATTAGGAGTTGGACTAAAGAAGTGAGTTGTCAGGCTTGTGGGATCTTGAAGAGGTAGGTTGTCACGCCCATGAGAAATTCTCTCTAGGTGAGAGAATTTTGGGGAATTTATTTCTCGAAGGTACAAAAATATAGCTACAGAGCTCTGAGACTTATTTTTTGGCCTGTTGTTGAAGCCCTGGAAAGGAAGTGGGGCAGTTGAGGGACTATTGAGAAGAGAAGGGGCACACTTCCTGGGGTGGGACAAGCATGTGGGGAATGAGGGATTGTAGGTTGTTAGTTCGAGTTGGCACCTGTGACTAATTTTTTCATGTTGTCTAAGATACATCAGTCTGGTTGGGAATTCCTTTACTCGGGTGAATTTTAGTCCCATATTGAGGGTAACCCTCTGTTGATATTTTTAGCAGTGTGGTCCAAGGCTAGGAGGAATGTGGAATGCCTGTACACAATTGGTGATGATTTTACTAAGATAAGTGTCAATTGTGTGTTAAATTATGTGTTGTATTATTATTTATGCATCATTTGAATTGGTTTTCCCTGTGTGTGTTGCATGTGTATTTTTATTGTTATTTTGTATGAATCTGTGTATTTTCAGAGTATTTGTGTGTTTTAATGTGGTATCAAAGTTCAAATTTTTAGTTGGCATAGCCTAGTTGGTTGCTAGGGATGCTACAATGTGGTATCAGAGCTCCAGTTTTAAGCATTGAGCCTGGATGGTCCGAGCTAGTAGAATGCGAAGCAAAATTTCACAAAGAATTGATTTTGGAGTGGATAAATTCCATTTACAGTGTGTCCATGGTAAAAATCAAAAGAAATTGAGTGGAATTGGGAAAAAAAACCCAATTTATGTTGTTAAATTCATAGGGAATTTGAGAAATTTGGCTAAGTGATGAAATATTCTTAATTTTAATATCTCTCGTAGAAATTTGAGACCTAAAATTGGTCGAATTAGAAGTTATAGGGAAGCCATGATAGATTGAGCAAGATTAGTTGATTAAAATTCTCAATTCGTGAATGAATTTGGGAAAATTCATACCAGGAATGTCAACCAATAGAGATTTGTTGTTGCAGAGATTGAATTGGTGTTATCGGGGTGAAATTGAACAAATTTCATAGTTGTAGAATGTGCATGGTGAAAATTGGGCAATACCCCCAATTTTTGCAGCATAAGTCATGAGGAATTGATGCACAAATTATAAGGGTGCGCAGGTGTGCGCGCTAAAAATTTGGCGATGCGTGGTGCAAAGCATATGATCTATGGAAATAAAGGTGCATGGGTGTGTGCGCTAAAATTTGGTGTTGTGGGGTGCAAGTTGGTGATGTGTGGAAAAATGAGGGTGCGTGGGTGTGTGCACTAAAATTTGGTGTTGTGGAGTGCAAGATGGTGATGCATAGAAAAATGAAGGTGCGCAGTAAAATTTGGCACTGTGGAGTGCAAGATAGAATGTACAAAAAAATAAGGGTGCATGGGTGTGCGCCCTAAAATTTGGTGTTGTGCGGAAAAATAAGGATGCACATGAATTCACACTAAAATTTGGCATTGCGCGTTGTAAGATGGTGATGTGAGGAAAAAGAATGGTGCACAGACTGAAATCTGGTGTTGTTTGATGCAAGCGGGTGAAGCATAGAAAACAATTATGGTGTGTGGTGCATATTGGGGTGCGCAAGCATAATATTGACATGCGTGGTCTGCAAAAGCATAATATTAACACACGTGGTGTGTGTACTCAAAATTGAAAGAGAAAAGAGGAAATTTGTTGGTGCACGCACAATGTTTGTATGCAGTGCATGCATGCTAAATATTTAGGTCGCGTGAATGTTTAATTAATGGTGTGCGTAGAGTACTGGTGCATGGTGGGAGCACACTAAAATAGTGCATGACATGGCATGTAGATTGCAATTCACGTGAAATACTATCATGCGACACAAAAATTGCATGCAATAGGTATTAGTGCATGAACCAAAATTGTGTGTGGTAGATATTGACGTCTGGCACAAAAGTAGTGCACACCAGATATTGGGGCAACATAGAAGTGATCCACATTGGTTATAGGTGCATGGAGCATGCGTTACTTTATGAAATTTCTATGCATGCTAAATATGGGTGTACATTTTCAAATTTTTTCATGTGAAGTTGTTTGGATGGTCTACAACAACTGAAAACTAGTGAATTTCTGCGAAATTTTATACTGTTTGAAGGTCATTTTTTTGCAGTACGCTTTTGAGACATTAAACAATTTTTTTAGCTACTCGAAAACCATGAAAACGGAGTGTACCTTGGTACACTCCATCTGTTCATGTCAAATGAAATATCTTGGAGATATCTTTCTAATGGTGAAAATTGTTCATCAAACGAATATTTTATGAGGAAATTACAGGACAAACAATGGAGGGTAAATTTTAAGATCCAGTTAACTTCGGAGGGCCATAACATTCTACTCTGAAATCAGATTGGGACACGGGATTAGTCTATGGAAATATTTTCAACCATAAAACACAATCATAGAGTTGAATTAAAATTGTGGGCATGTTAAAAATGTTTAATATGGCACAAAAGGTACCTATAGAATTCAACACCGAAAACACTAATTGGCCTAGAACTTCAACAGGATGTAACTAACATCCCAGAGCCCAGAAAGAGGTGAAACTTGGGAAAAAAATCCAAAATATGTATATAAAGAAATGTAATTGGGCCAATTCCAAAAATTCAATGGGGTTGGTGCAAAAATGCATAATTACAACTCATATTTGCACCAGGTTGAAGTGTGTACAAAGGAATTAATGGACCATTTTTTTATAACCATAACATTCTACTCAAGACTTTGAATTGGGCATGGAAGTAGGCATTGGAAAGGTATTGGACAATATAATATAAATAATCACCCAAAGAATTGATCTTGGTAGTCAATTTTTACAAGAAATCAGAAGAAATAATTATAATGCATTATTGAACCAAAATTGTACATAATTTCATGAATTGTTAAATTATTTAGCCTAACAAGTTTTGTTGGATGAAAATTTTCCAGAGTTAACATCAATTAGATCATAACAGGATCAACACAGAGTTCAGAATCATGGAAGATACACAGGCGTTTTACATCCATGAAGATGATATCAGAGGGATGTATGTCAATATGGGTAATGAAGGTACAAATTCAAATGGACATGGAGAAGGAAAGGAAGAAAACATGAACTTAGTAGAGACCATTAAAAGTTTTGAAAAGGATGTCCAAAGTTATAAATATGATAATGAGAGGCTTATGAATGCCAGGGAGCAGCAAGTGGGATTCAACATAAATTTAATGCAAAGCTTGGACATAATAGAAAAGAATTTGGATAAGGAGAATGACTCAAGAAAATAAGGAAGTCACATGTCCCATGATGAGAGGATAATAACAAGAAGTATTGGCAGACATCATCATCACTATAGTTCAAGTCCATCCCCTATTAGGAAACATAAGAGAAAGTCTACAATGGATGAGATACATGGACAAATGAGCAGAATCAATCCTCCTACATTTGATGGTGAGGACAAGAAGTATGAGGATGTAGAGATATGGCTGCTAGCCATGAGGAAGTATTTTCAATTGCATAATTAATATTCACACATAGAAGGAAGGATTTACATCTATCATCTCAAGAGAAAGGCATCCATGTGCTGGGACCAATTTGTCCAGGTGCAACACATTGATGAGAAAAATGTTACTTGGAGGGAATTCAAGAGGTATTTTAAAAATAAATGCTTGACTAAGAGATACTATGACAAGAAAATTAAGGATTTATTTGAACTCAAGCTTGGGAGTATGACCATAGATGAATATTAAATAATGTTTTTAGAGTTTCTGAAGTATGTTTCTTTCATCAAGGATGAGAGAGTTAAGATTCAGAGGTATTTGAGTGGGATACCATCATTTATTAGTGACAATATACACTATGATGATCCCAAAACATTAGAGGAGACCATAAGGTGAGCTAAATTCTATTATGATCAGCATAAAGGAAGACGAAATTTCTAAAAATCTTGGGAAGAAAAGAAGAAAATAAATATGGAACATAGGAAGAAGGGGACTAAGCCATTATTCTTCTGAAATAATTCTCAGGGACAACCAGCTTCTAGAGAACCCCGAATGGTCGAGATAGTGGGGAAAATACCAAGGAAACCACCTATTCAATGTTAGGGTTATGGGGGAGACAATATGTATGTAGATTTCCTTCACAGAGGTGAAAAAGTGAGGATTGTTCACAATGTACAACAAGATGATATAGTGGAGGACATGGGAAAAAATGTACCTAGGATATATGCAACCCTGGACAACAAGCAATATGAGTTTCAGTCACATATGATTGAAGTGGAAGGTAAGATCCACAACCAAACCATTTCTATTTTAATTGATTCAGGAGCTAGTCATAGTCATCTAGATCCTAAGAAGGTGGAAAGATTGCATTTTCCAAGAATAAATATTGGAAAATCTTGGTTGGTGCAGTTGACTACCAAAGCTAAAAGAAAAATTAATGAGATGGTTAAGAAATTTCCAATGAACATGAATGGACTGAGTACCAGGGAAGATTTGAACATCATACCATTTGGTTCCTATGACTTCCTAATTGGTATGGATTGGTTGGACCAACACCATGCTATCCTAGATTATTATAATAAGTAATTTACTTTCTTGGATGAGGAAGGGAACCTAAGGAGAGTACAAGGAATTCCCAGGTAAATAAACGTTAAAGAAATTTCAGCATTGCAACTGAAGAAAAGTTACAGAAAAGGGTGTCAAATATTTGTTTCACATATGGAAGAGAAACCTAATGATAAGGTTCCAAATATTAAATATTATATAGTCCTAAAAGAGTTTGAAGATGTATTTGAGGAAATACAAGGATTACCCCCTAAAACAAACATTGATTTCTCCATCAATCTGATGTCTGGAGCAACTCCAGTATCCAAGACCCCTTACATGATGAGTACACCAGAATAGAATGAATTGCAAATGAAGCTTGAAGATATTATGAAGAAGGGGTATATATGCCCAAGTCTGACACCTTGGCATTCCCAATATTATTTGTGAAGAAAAAAGATGGAACATTGAGACTTTGCATTGACTTCAGGAAGTTGAACAAGGTAACTATGAATAACAAGTATCATTTTCTAAGGATCGATGAACTCTTTGATCAATTGAAAGATGCAAAAATATTCTCTAATATTGATCTCAGGTAAGAATATTAGCAGGTAAGAATTAAAGAAGAATACATCAAGAAGACTTCTTTTCAAACAAGGTATGGTCATTATGAATTCACATTGGTTCCATTTGGGTTATGAAATGCACCAGTTGTCTTCATGTGTTTAATGAATGGTATTTTCAGAGAATACTTAGATATGTTTGTCATTGTCTTTTTGGATGACATTCTTATGTATTCTAAGTCGGAGGAAGAGCATGAACATAACTTGAGGATGGTATTACAAGCATTAAGGGAGCATCAGTTATATGCCAAATTGAGAAAGTGCTCATTCTATTAGAAGAAAATTCATTATTGTAGATTTTAGCCTTGTACAATATCTACTACAAACAAATATTCAGTAAAGGAACATAAAATATACAATGGTAAATACAAGCATTACATAAATATTTTTCCCCTGGAAACCCAAATTGGGAAAACCAACATATTCTATATTATTCATCATGTTACAATGTTTATAATACAAAATACATATAGGATCCAGCGACATCCAAAACCCTAACCAAATGACCTAGATTAGTCCAAAACCCTAATTGAAAATAAAAATCTATAGGCAAAGAAACCATGTGCCGAAAAATCACATAAATATAATGTGGTCCCGAGGTAGAAAAAATGTGGTCCCAATGCAAAGAATATAACACATACACAACAATTATTTGGGTCATATCATTTCAAAGGAAGGAATAGCAGTGGAACCAAAAAAGATAAGGGACATTGAAGGATGGACAACACCAAGGAATGTGACAAATGTCATATCATTCATGGGCCTTGTAGGCTACTATAGGATATTTATTGAAGGATTCTCAAAGATTGCACACCCAATCACTTCCTCGCAAAAGAAGGGTGTGAAGTTTCAGTGGGCATTGGATTGTGAAAATAATTACCAACAATTAAAACATTTAATAATATGTGCTCCAATACTAAGGATTGTTGATCCAAATGAAGTCGTCATTATATGCATTGATGAATGTAAAGAAGGGCTTGGTAAAGTCCTTAGTTAGAATGGGTATGTGGTATGATATGAATCAAGGAATTTGAAGGAGCATGAAAGGCTCTATGCTACTCATGATTTGGAATTTGAAGCCATAGTGCATTCCTTGAAGATGTGGAGGCACTACTTCATGGGGAAAATATTTGAGTTGAGGATAGACCATCGTGGTATGAAATATTTATTTGGACAAAGAAATCTAAATGCCAGGATATCTAGGTGGTTAGAATTTCTCAGTGAATATGCCTTTGATATAAAGAATATCAAAGGGAAAGAGAACAAGGTTGATAATGCACTTAGAAAAAGGGTGCATGAGATGCATGCTACAGCCATTAGTTTGTACCAATCATATTTGAAAGAGAGAATCTTAAAGGATGCAAAATCATATTTGCAATACATGGAAATAATAACAAAATTACAACAAGGTATTTTACAACAGAAAATTGAAGACTATAAGCTAGAAAATGTTGAAATTCTCATGTACATGTGTAGAATTTATGTGCCAAATTCCCAGAAATTGAAAAATATGATATTGAGAGAAATGAATAATGTACCTTATGATGGACACCTAGGTTATTAGAAAACTATTGCAACTGTCAAGAGACAATATTAGTGGCCATGCATGAGGAAATAAGTTGTTAATTTTATTTCCAAATGTCTAGAGTGTCAAAAGGTCAAGGATGAGAATAGAAACCCAGCTGGTTTTCTATATCCATTTCCCATTCCTGGGTGGAAATGAGAAGTTGTAACAATGAATTTCATGACCATACTTCCCAGAACAAACAAGGAACATGATTCTTTCATGGTAGTGGTTGATAAGCTTACTAAAGCTTCCCATTTTATTCCAGTAAATATCACTCACAAGGCAACCATCATTGTTTATATTTATATGAGATGAACTGATCGACTACATGGTATACCTAAGAAAATTGTGTTTGACAAAGATCCAAAATTCACATAAAAAATTTGGAAGGAATTATTCAAGGGATTTGGAAAAAATTTCAATTTCATCACAACTTATCATCCAAAGTCAAATGGGGAAAACATAGAGGGTGAATAAATTGATTGAAGATGTGTTGATGATGTATGTGATGGATAAACCATCAAAATGGGAAGACTACCTACAATTAGTAGAGTTTTCTTATGTCAGTGGGTACCAAGCATCTATAAAGATGATCCCATTTGAGACACTTTATGGAAGAAAGTGAAACACACCGATAAGTTGGTTTAAATCAATAGATAGAGAAGTGGCTGGGCCAGAATTACTCAGGGAAATTGAAGAGAAAATGATGAAAATAAAATATCATTTAAAGGTTTCCAAAGACATGAAGAAACATTATACTGATAACGGAAGAACACACAAAGAACTTAAAGTGGTAACCATTTATTCTTGAAAGTAAAGTCCAACAGAAGCTCTCTGAAGTTGGGAAATTGTTCAAAGTTGGCAGCTCGTTATATTGGGCCATTTGAAATACTAGAGAGGAGTGGGCATGTAGCATACATGCTTGCATTTCCTCCATCAATGTCTATTCATAATGTATTCCATGTATCATTTCTAAAAAATCATGTACATGATGCTAATCATGTCATTGATTGGAATTTGATTCATGATGAGTGAGAAGGCTCCTTCCAAGCACATCCAGTGTGCATATCGGACTATAATATCAAGAAGCTCCATAATCAAGCCATAGATCTAGTAAAGGTCCAATCGACATGGTACGATCCTAAAGATGCAACTTGGGAGAAAAAGGATGCTATGCAGGAAAAATACTCACATATTTTTGAGGATTTTTGAAATTTTGGTTGTATATGTGTATATATTCCATTGAGAACAGTGCATAAAAAAGGGGGAGGGGAATGTAATACCCCTAGGCTGAACCCAAAATGCAAATGTAAATATAAATGTACATGTGTATATAAGATGGTGAGTTGTTTGATATCATTTTGCGTGCACCTTCCAAGGTATAGTGCACACATGTACTATGCACTATAATGATGAAGTGTGCACATTCCAAGATACTACATGCAACAAAATTAAGTGTGTGATTTTGAGTCTAGAGAGCCTTTGTGTATATGTTGTGTTTTGATGGTGGTGAGTCAAGATGTAGAAAAGACAATATGTCTATAATGTAAATGCAAATGTAATCACACACAAATATTAATGAAAGACACATCACTGAGGTAGACCAGCCATGTAAAAGAGTATTGGGGACTAAAATCCACTAGTTAAGGAAAGGGGGATAAAATTTAAGGATAAGGGGATAAGATATGGATCTTAAGAAAAAAATGAATATTATATTAATATTCCTTAAATTATAAAGTATGGATAATTATTTTATCCTAAGTTTTAAGGATAGGGACAAGTGGGCCAAAGTAGTTCTCAACATGACAAGTGTCAAGTTGAGAAAATGCATACATATAGTTTGGACTTAGTTTGTTTTCCTAGCATGCCATCATCATTCATTCACTCATTCATATGTCCTATGTACCTTCCCTTTACTATCATTGTACCCATACATGTACCTATACCTGTACATGTACCTTTACTCGTACATGAACCTGTACTTAGTTATCTTAGGAGCTTGACTAAAGAAGCGGGTTGCTAGGCACGTAGGATATTGAAGAGGCAGGTTGTGAGGCCTGTGGGATATTGAAGAGGTGGGTTGTGATGCCTGTGATCAATTCACCCTAGGTGAAAGAATTGTTGGGAATTGATTTTCTAAAGATGTCAAAATCCAGCTACATGACTCTGAGACTTCTTGTGTGGCCTATTCTTGAAGCCCTGGAAAGGAAGTGGGATAGCTAAGGGTCTTTTGAGTAGAGAAGGGGCACACTTCCTAGGGTGGGATAGCCATGTGGGGAATGTGGAACTGTAGGATGTTAGTTCGAGTTAGCACATGTGTTGGATTTTTTCTTCTTGTATGAGATACCTCATCCTGGTTGGGAATTCATTTACCCGAGTAGATATTAGTTCCAGCTCGGGGGTGACCCATTGTTGAGAGTTTTGAGCAATGTAGTCTAAGGCTGGGAGGAACGAAGAAGCTCTTCATGTAGTTTGTGATATTTTTATTAAGATAAATGTCAATTATGTGTTAAATTGTATGTTGTATTATTATTTATGAGTTATTTTTATGGGTTTTCCCTATGTGTGTTGCATGTGTTTTTTAATTATTGTTATGTATGAATCTATGTATTTTCAGAGTATTGGTATGTTCTAATGTGGTATCAAAGTTTGAATATGGAACATAGGAAGAAGGGGACTAAGCCATTATTCTTTCGAAATAATTCTCAAGGACAACCGGCTTCTAGAGAACCCTGAATAGCCGAGACAGTGGGGAAAATACTAAGGAAACCACCTATTCAATGTTTGGGTTATGGGGGAGACAATATGTATGTAAATTTCCTTCACAGAGGTGAAAAAGTGAGGATTGTTCACAATGTACAATAAGTTGATACAGTGGAGGACATGGGAAAAAATGTACCTAGGATCTATGCAACCCTAGACAACAAGCAGTATGAGTTTCAATCACATATGATTGAAGTGGAAGGTAAGATCCACAACCAAACCATTTCTATTTTAATTGATTGAGGAGCTAGTCATAGTTATCTAGATCCTAAGAAGATGAAAAGATTGCTAATAAAAAAATTATAATTATCATATTTATAATTTTTTATTATATCTGAATAATGACTAAAATTACATTTATTTGTATTCATATTTTAAATTAAATGAAATTACAATCTATTTAAAAACATGCTAGATAAGATCTATTGAATTTACTTTGGTTATGCATTTCCCTCTAATCTATTGAATTTCCTCTTGATTAAAAACAACCAATCCTCCCGTTCTCCTCAAATAGTAGTTTTATAAGGACGGTTTGATATAAATGGATATCACTACTTAACATGTTTCCTCGCAAGCCCATCCCACTTCTGCTCTCAAATCTTGAGTGGTTCTTCTTCCAGGCACAACTGAGTAGCTTCATATATCATACATCATTGATATTGTGTGGTTATCTTTATCCACTCATGGGTTTGAGATTAGCTTCGAGAAAATTTCACTGATCTGTTCTTTATTAGAACTATACTTGTCAACGAACCGTGGTGTTAATTTTTTTCCTCGCAAGCCCATTCCTCCTGTTCTTCTTCCAGGCACAACTGAGTGGCTTCATATATCATACGTCATTGATATTGCCTGGTTCTCTTTATCCACTCGTGGGTTCAAGATTACCTTCCAAAAAATTTCTCTGATCTGCTCTTTAGAACTGTACTTGTCAACGAACCATGCTGCGTGCAATAAAATCAAGGATTATGAGTTTTGGGAGGTGATTGGTCAAGGACGGTTGGGAGTGGTGTACAAGTGCATTGAGAGTACAATAGGAGAGAAATATGCGTGTAAAAAGATGCCTGCTATGGCTAATGCACCATGTGAGATGAATTTATTGTCCAAGTTGCAGAAACGTTTACCCCTAGGAATCTTGGAAACCTAAATCCTTCGATCCTCGCTTTTGTTTGTGAAATGTTTAAATGTTGATAGGATTGTTTAAGTGGGGAAAATGTGTTGGGAATTTTATACATTTTAAAATTTTGATATCAATGGGAACATTAAATCACATGAGTTAAAACAAAATGAAATTAAGTTAAAACAAAATGAAATTAAGTTACATAAGATGATAATAACAATAATAATAGAAAATTAAAAAAAAATAAAAAATTAAGTTAAGAAATTTTACAATATGTTAAAGTTTTGATATTAATAAAAACATTATATAAGATAACCATAATATAATATGATACATAAGATAATGATAACAATTATGGAGAGTTAAAACAAAATGAAAATAAGTGGAGTTGTGAAGCAACAAGTTTAAAAAATAAAAAAAAATAGAAAGCACGTGCTTTGATGTTCATGAAAATCGTTTTTCCCATAGAAACATATAATCACCTAGAGGTTTTACCAATTGATCTTACATAAGATCCATGTGATATCAAACACCCATGCATATTTTAATCATATTAATTGATGCATATTTTAATCATATCAATTCATTGAATTACTGAAAATAGGTTATTATCGTGGCTTTACATATTGGATTATGATGAACATAAAACACATCACTTACCACCGTATAAAAAATTGTTGACATTTGAATTGTTATTCAATGCTTTTAAGCATTTGCACATGTAAGTTATTGTTTCTTTTGACACATAGAGACAACGATGATGACAAGTGTTCTACACCAAGTTCTTTTCAAATTCCGCACAACATGAATTCCAATGCATATACATGAATCTTGATGTGCATTGTTGTGGTTCTTTGAATAATGAACTACCACAATAATGAGAATTTTGACTTTTTCTTAAAAGAAATTAAGCAGTCGAACAAGGTTATGTATCATAATAAAATTTGAAAACTTCAAAATATTATTCAAATTGTTCAAATTTAAATTAAAAAAAATAATAGTATTACTCATACTATTTTTATAAAGTGTCTATATTCTATAGTTTTATAGACAAACTATATGTATCTTTGTTTTATTTTTCAATGTCGTGCAACACTAAATGAATGTATCTTTGTTTTATTTTTCAATGTAGTGTAACACCAAATGGTTAGATATTTTTGGGTTCCAGCGTTCATACTTCATAAAGTACGTAGTTTAACAATGTTAATATGAATCCTTTCAACTTAGGTGAATCATGGACTCTATACAACCTCAACAAAGATAATATTGACATAAAATCAGGCCAAATTTATTGACCTAAAATTAGGTTTATTTGAGATATGAGTTTAAAGTTTATCTATGATGTATAAAGTTGATCATTGATTTTAATCTTCTTGGAAATCCCCATAAGGATTGAAACTAGAGGTCGGCGAAGGTAGGATACAGAACAATTGTTTTTAAATATTCCCTTTCCATGTGGAGAGAAGTAACCATAGAGCTAACCAAATCTAGCCTCCGTAGCCAAATATTTACATGAAGAGATAACTGAAGTCAAGCATGTCCTAACATACATAAAATCATACCATACAACGTGTCGATAATTTTCCTTGCAAATCAGAGACGTGGAGAATCGACACTAAAAGGATTTCAAATATCAAGAATGTTTACTATATTTTAGCTCTAATAAATTGCATGGCAGGTAAATCTTATCACAACATGTTGTTTCCCATTGTCCTCGTACAATGAACTCTGTGAATATGGGGATAACTATGAACAATGCAATTACTAGAATGGTAATGACAATGGAACAACTATTTTCTCATGGAAGTTGCTGACTCCATACGTTCTCGGAGGAGCGGGTCTAATGCTAACACTTATACTCTTTTCTCTCATCGTTATCAAGTCTTGCAGGTGGGGGTGGATAAAAAAAATAGTCTTGCAATCGGGTTGTGGTTTTTCTCAATTAAATAAGGTTCTTGTATAAATGGCCAAATGGAATGAATTCATGTAGAACCGTCGACTCTTCTTCAACGATATACTGGTCCATAGTTGTATTGAGAAACCTTTTTCTCTTTGTGTATGACATCACACATAATGATTTTTATGTTGGTTAGAGTAATTGCTTCATGTCTGTCGCGCAGGAGTTGAACCCTTTCGGTAAAACTCCTCTAGAAGAGTATCCTCCTCGTCACGCATTCAAATCCCAAGAAGAGTACACTTAGCTGAAACTGAACATGATGGTGAACGTGAGCCTCATGAGGCTCTAGACGAGAAAGGAATGTAGGCAAAATATGGAGGCGTTCTAGGTCTTGTTTCATGGCTTAATGGCCGAGGGGATTCTGAGCTTTGAGGTAAAATCCCTCATGTTGATAATAAATTAATTAATTGAATTATTTCCTTACACATGTTGATAATAAAATATCATAGATCTCAAATTTTAATCAACCTCATTGAGTAATAAATAAACTATAACTAGTCCCCAAGGTGTAGGACAGTCGGTGATGGAGTGTGTTGTTAAGCCACTCCGTGTTGAAAAGTCACTGGTTTGAAACCTGCGGGGACAAAAAAATCCAACCATGTTAAGGGTTGGTGTGGCTCAGGCCCGGTGGGATCCCCGGGTGATTTTGACAGCTTAGATGCCCCTAAGTTGCGGTTTCTCAAGCCGCAGGTTAATCCCGATGCCAACAGGTTTGGCCACATTAACAAACCAAAAAAAAATTAAATAAACTATAATTAATTTTTTCAAATAATTTTAAATGTAGTATATTAACAAATTTCATTAAAATGATAGGTTGTAGTTTGAGACATTAAAGTTATTAGGAGAACATCAATGCATGTAATTAGGAACATAAAACTATTGAAATGCCAAAGAACATGCTCAGAGTGATATATACTATTACAACTTTGATTTCCATGTAAATTTATTTCTAACATATTAAATAGGGTTGAGTACATATAACTAGTTATTGCATATACATAATTAATTAAGGGTGAGTGCAAGAACTTGGTGGAGGAAAAAGCAGCAATAACATTGGCTAAGCAGTAGGATAATGTGCACACTCTTTAATACTCTTAAAAACACCTGTGCATTCTCATTGTTGTTTTCTTAAAAACCTCTTGAGAGCAATTTTGTGCATAATCACCCTTGTGTTTCTCATTGGGAAAATAATGTGAAGAGAGGAGGAAGAAAAGGAGGATATTTCCACGGCCACCACCACCATGTTTCCATGTATGTTACATTTATCTTAACTTTAATCCAATTTAGTCAATCTAGTTTAATCTATTGCTCCCAATAATCTAAATTGAAAAAAAATTGTAATTTTGTATTTTAAATAAAAAAGGAAACTAACTAATTTACATGCCATGGATATTAAATTGTAGCATATAAAATACAATGGAACCCCAAGAAATTTAAACCCCTCACAAGAAAACCAAGAACATCAAAACCCTTGAACCTATCACCACCATGACAAAAGGTAAACAATGAAATTGATGAGGGGTTGCTCATATTAAGAAACCTTGATGACTAATTAAGGGAGACTAGAGAACCTACCACATTTGCCTTGGCCACTTCTTTGGACATCATTGTCCACTCCATTGCAAGTGCTCAAGGGAAATTGACATCTATTTATGATTATATGGCAAGAATGTATGAGTATTATAGCATTGGTTTGGATAGAAACCAAATCAAAGAACTGGGCATTTCAAAACTACAAATATTGTCTATTTTTAGGGATCTTAGAAATGGAAAAGAACTACCATTGACCAAAAAACACATATCCATTGACTGGTGCACCGATCCTGAGATTTGTCAAAATTCGATGGATAGGTGGTATATGGTTTTTGACAAACCTCCCTAGAATAATAAGGAGATGCCCTTATATTTTCTGAGGAAATTATGGGTTGAGTTTATTATAGGTAAACATGTCAACTACTTTAACATTAGTGACTTTCATGGGGTGGGTCAAGGGTCTGCACAAAATTGATAGCAGGCCAGACACAACTTTGAGTTAGGTCTCTTTTCCCCTAGTTGAAGGCCTAACCCCTACACAACATCCCCCTGTTGCAGATAACTTGCAACATATACATCTAGACATGTCCTCATTGAATTGTAGCCTAGTGCAACAAACTAAATGTGTTGCACTATCTCGACCGGAGGTGCATGTCAGTGACATTGACGAAGGGTTTGGAGTGTCAACATGCACAAGAGAGTAAAATGAGGAGAGGGAACATGGGCATAACAACCATACATTTGAACCTCATAGATACCCCAAATTTAGGAAAACATGCTATTGACCTATATATCCCACTTGACAACATAACTTCATGGAGGAGGTTAGTATCTTAACCCTTTTTTTTGTTCTTCATCGTTATATATTTATTTTATATTTTGTGTATTTATATAGATATTTGATTGTATGGTGTTTTTTTGTTGTTGCATCCTAGTAGCAGACCCTCTATGCCTATGGATGCATCAATGCCTAGCCACACCACTGATGTAGTAGTAGAGGAAACATGTTCATTTGGTGCACCGTACACACAAGTATGTATCACATTTGATAGATTCAACATAGTCATTTCTTTATTTTATGACATCCTCAAATTTTTTGTATGTTCTCTTGATTCAATAGGATTTGGCACCAGGCGATGCCAGGGATCGTCCATCTGGGATGGACAAGTCACCAACGTCACATGTATCATGGGTAAATTTAAATATCGTATAATTATCAAAATGTTTGTGTTTATGTTTTTGAATTTTAGTATTTGGTAATAATAGTTCAATGTTTTTCATATGTACGCAGGTCGACGATATATTTGCTAGTTATAGTAGTATTGCACCCCCTGGGCACCTGGGTGTTGCTTCTAAGTTTCCTTTGTTCATGCCTAGGGTGTTGGAATCGCTTTTACAACTCATGAGGGTCCATCACATCCCACTTGTCTACCACCCACCCACACCACCACTTTCAGCCCCATCGACACATAATGCCACAATAAAGGTTGTCGTAGAGTAGGTTGTATAACCCATTTCTCCATCTGCCAATGAATATCCATCGATGCCTAAGATATTGATGGTGAGATAATGAATTGACGATGATTTTTCATGTTTCATGAATTTTTTTTATGCGGATTTGTTTAATTTTATTGACTTGATCCTTGTAACTAAGGCAGGGTGGAATTGCAGAGAGATTGGGGTCGCAGAGGAAGGTAACACCCTCATGATTGACAATTCCATATGATGTGAGTTTTCTTAGGTTAAACTACAAAGTATCAATTTGTATGTTTATTAATTCATTGATGAAAAAAACTTATAACATTGTTTATTGTTTGTGCAGTTTCTAGAGCATCGAAGCATGCCCAGACCTACAACCTCTCAAGGTGCATCATCGAGAAAGATAATAAATATATATTTCCAGGATTCTCCTGGGGGCGGTGAGGGTGGAAATGGTCAATGATTGACCAACTAATGCCATATCGTATCTAGGGTATGATATAGATGTTTTTTTATGTTAGGGAACTTGTATACTGGGAAAAAATTGCCATTTTGTAAAAAATGTACAATTTAGACGATGTTGAGTGTATGTACACACACACACACACACACACACACACACACAAACATTTCATGGCACACTTTTTATGAATCTGATTGTTTCTACATTTGATATTTATGAACATATGAATTTTATGTGTATTAATCCTTTGATTTGATTCTATTTAGCGATTATAAATACTTGAAAATTACACATTAAGGAATAGCTTATGGACACACACATTTGAGCTCAATGTTATTATCTAGGGAACACAGAATATTCGCCTTTATTTATGCATGACATATATAAAATCATTTGATTTATGTGTAACCCTTCATAAATGCTAAAAAGACTACTGAAAGACTCATTAATGCAAATGTTTGTTGAGATTGTGTAATCGGTATTTGTAAATTTTTTTCAACCCATCAATTATTAATAACATTTATCTGGTAAGGCTATGCTACCAACAATCTATCCAGAAAGTAATTCTACCAACATTCTATTTAGAAAGTAATTCCTTAAACATTTTCCTTCCTCCAACCTAATAGAAAATTAATACATGTGAATGGGTAAATGATGTGTCTGTGATAATTAGATTTATGTAGATCAATTAATTTTATGTGGTTACATGTTAGTATAGTACATCTTATAGATAATCAATTATGTGATATTCAAAATGTAAAACTTGAAAAAGATACTAATAAATTTTCAAATTTGATATCTATGTTACAGTTTCATTACGTGCATAATGTGTATATTGACTTATTGATTATTGCAACTATTTAAAGGTGTCTCTCTCACACTATCTTGATTCTCAAGTAAGTCATTACTTTTACATGAAATGAATTTTGTATCATCCATGAGAGGTGCTTTATTTATATGTTATTTTTGGAATTTTAATGGTAGTTGTCTTAGGGATTCTCAAGTATGGATATCATTGGTATGCATGCCATTGCATACCATTAGCATGCATACCATTCCATACCATTGGTACCTATACCATGGTATGTGTACCATTGGTTTGCATACCATTTCATACCATTGGTATCCGTACCATGGTATGCATACCATTGGCATTGAAATGGTAAGCATACAATGGTATTGTAATGGTATGCATACAATGATATCACAATGGAATTCTCAAGTATGGAATAGCATTGGTGTGCATACCATTGAATACCATGGTATTGCAATGGTATTCACACCATTGTATGCATATCATTTATAGGTTATTTTTAGGGTTTTAGTAGTAGTTGTCTTAAGGATTGTCAAGTATGGCATACCATTGGTATGCATACCATTTACATGTTATTTTTAGGGTTTTGTTGTCTTCTAGGATTTTAGTGGTAGTTGTATTAGGGATTCTCAAGTATGCATACCATTTCATACCATGGTATTGAAATGGTATGAATATAATGGTATGCATACCATGGTATTGCAATGGTATGCATACCATTGGTTTGTATAACATTTATAGGTTATTTTTATTATGTTAGTTGTCTTAGGGTTTTAGTGGTAGTTGTCTTAGGGATTATCAAGTATGCATACCATTTATAGGTTACTTTTAGGGTTTTAGTGGTACTTGTCTTATGTATTGTCAAGTATGCATAGCATTGGTATTACAATGGTATGCATACAATGATATCACTATGGTATGCATACCATTGTATACCAATAGGTTATTTTTAGGATTTTAGTTGTCTTAGGGTTTTAATGGTAGTTGTCTTAGGGATTCTCAAGTATGGAATACAATTAGTATGGATACCATGGTATTGCAATGGTATGCATACCATGGTATAGCAATGGTATGCATATCGTTGGTATGCATACCGTTGTATGGATACCATTTATAGGTTATTTTTAGGGTTTTATTTTTCTTGGATCTTGAGCATCAGGATTCAAATAAGGGGGGCTCTCCATTGTCGTTTTTTCCACCAGAAAACATTATCTTGGAGTATCTCCAACACTAGGGTTTTGGTCAATGAGGCATAGTGAAATTTTGTAAAGGAGGTTGATTTTCAAGAACATTGTTTCGGGTATTTTTGGGTAGTGTAGTCGCATGGTCCTTGTCCAAATAGACTTGTGGGAGCTTAAGGAACTCTATTATGATGCTTGGTTTGGATTTTATGTGCCCATACCAAATTGGCCACATGTCCTTGAATGGATTGAAGAGGCGAGTTGCAACTCGCAATAAAACTCAATATGGGACTCGGATGGGAGAACCGCCAGTTGCATTAGATTTGGAGCACCAGGTTTGAACTTGGNTGTCATTTTTTCCACCAGAAAATTGTATCTTGGAGTATATATGACACTAGGGTTTTGGTCAATGAGGCATAGTGCAATTTTTGAAGATGAGATCTATTTTCAAGAACGTTGTTTCAGATAGTTTTGGGTAGTGTAGTCGCATGGTCCTTGGACAAATAGAATTT
The DNA here is from genome assembly GCA_009831015.1 of Picea engelmannii. Lineage (NCBI taxonomy): Eukaryota > Viridiplantae > Streptophyta > Pinopsida > Pinales > Pinaceae > Picea > Picea engelmannii. Next base: position 334,266 of record ML779031.1, read on the forward strand.
TTGGAGATTACATAACCTCATTATGCGACTCGGTTTGGATTTTATACCACTGGTCGAAAATGGCCACATGTCCCTAAATGTCTTGAAGAGGCGAGCTGAAAATCATAATAAAACTCAAACCAAGACTTGTATGGGAGAACCATCATTTTCATTGGATACAAAGCACCGGGTTTCAACTAGGGGGGCCCTCCATTATTATTTTTTCCACCAGAAAATCATTTCTTGGAGTATCTCCCACACTAGGGTTTTGGTTAATGAGGCATACTACAATTTTTGAAGAGGAGGTCGATTTTTAAGAAGACTTTGTCAAGAATTTGTGGGTAGTGTAGTCGTATGGTCCTTGAAAAAATAGACTTGTGGAAACTTAAAAAAACTTCGTTATGCTGCTCAATTTTAATTTTATGCCCCCAGATCAAATTGGCCACATATATCTGAATGACTTGAAGAGGGGAGTTGCAACTCTCAATAAAACTCAAACTAGGACTCGAATGGGTGAACCGTTAGTTGCATTCGATCTAGAGAACCAAGTTTCAACTAGGGGAGGCCCTCGACTGCCATTTTTTCCACCAGAAAACTGTATCTTGGAGTAGCTATGTCACTAGGGTTTTGGTCAATGAGGCATAGTGCAATTTTTTAAGAGGGGTTCAATTTTCAAGAACACTGTGTCAGGCATTTATGGGTATTGTAGTCATGTGGTCCTTATAAAAATAGACTTGTGGGATCTTATGGAACTCCATTATTTCGCTCGATTTTAATTTTATGCCCTCATACCAAATTGGTCACATGTCTGTGAATGGATTGAAGAGGCAAGTTGCAAATCGTGATAAAACACACACCACAACTTGGATGGGAGAACCATTAGTTGCATTGGATCGAGGGTACTGGGTTTCAACTAGGGGGGGGG
>ML779031.1:360463-370828 GCA_009831015.1 Picea engelmannii
CTTATCCCTCACATACACAAGCTCTTCAATTTAGTAGTCAAGCAGGGCTTCCCTAAACCTTGGATGCAAAGCCTCATTGTTCCTATTTTTAAAAATGGGGATAAAAACATTCCCTCTAATTATAGGACCATTATGATTAGCCTAATTTTAGCCAAGCTTTATGTAATTATTTTGGAAAAGAAGATTATCATTTGGCTAGAAAGTCACGATAAAAGAGCTAAAGGCCAGGCCAGGTTTAGGAGATATCATTCAACTGTGGACCATCTTGTTACCTTTAGGAACATTGCAAAGGAGTTCCGCAATACTAAAACCAATCTTTTTTGTTGTTTTGTTGACTTTAGAAAAGCTTTTGACATGGTTCCTAGGAAAAACCTTTGGAATAGGTTGGAAGAGATAAAAGTGCCTCTCGAGTTGAGGGTTGCTACAATAAGGATGTATGAGAATGTTATTGCTAAGCTTAAAAACACGGAAGGCTGGTCAAAAGAGGTTAACTTCAATATCAGAGTCAAACAAGGTTGTCCCTTGTCCCCTACCCTTTTTGCCATATACATTTATAAAATAGAAGAATGCTTGGAAAAAACAGGTTGTGTCAGCCCTACTCTCACTGGTATAGTCATCAATCTTCTTCTTTATGCCGATGATATCGTTCTTATGGCAAGGAGTCCCCGCGATCTTGAAAACCAACTAAGAATCCTCAAGGATTTTTGCTCCAATATGGGTATGATTGTTAATATTGATAAGACTAAGGTCATGATTACTAAATCCAATAAGATCCCTTATGATACCTTTGTATATGAAAACAACAACTTGGAGGAAGTGACTTCATACAAATATCTTGGAATTGATATTCACCATAAGCTTAATTGGAATTATAGCATTGAAAAAAGGATTATTGGGGGATGGAAAGCTTATTATGGGCTTGAAAACAATTGTAAATCAGCTGAACTTTGGAGTTGGGACAAGAAGAAACTCCTCTTTGAGACTCTTGTTACACCTGCTATTCTATATAGATGTGAAGTCTGGGGTTGTAGTATCTCTCGTGAATCTTGGAGAAAGATAGAGCAAATAAAAAAGAATTTTATAACTTATAATCTCAAAATTAAAGGAAATATGTCCTATCTCATCCTTGTCATAGAAGCAAGCCTCTCCCCCATTGAGAGGATGGCTATGACTAGATACCTAATGTATAAGATCAGGTTAAACAACATGGAAGACAAGAGGCTACCTAATATTGCTTCCAAATCAATTCATAACCACCCTCGACTCAAGCGAGGATGGCATAAAGACATCCGATCTTGGCTAAACTATTGGAGAATCATGGAAGAAACCATTTTGCAGAATAAAGATACTATTAAAAAAAACGTCAAATCAAAATTTAAGGAAAAAATGTGGCGTGATAAAGAGTTAGAGGAAAAAAGATAATTAAGGTATTATAAAGATGTAATCAAGCCTAATCTAGAAGATCAAAATTATCTATCTGTTTTTCCAAGTGTAAAGAAAAAAATAAACATTGCTAAGATAAGAACAAATTCTAATGAGCTCCGTAGTGAAACTGGGCATTGGTCAATTCCTAAAATGCCATGGGATGAAAGAGTGTGTCACCTTTGTGACACTAAGAAGGTTGAAGATGAAAAGCACTTTCTCTTAGATTGTCCAGCCTATACCCATATTAGATCTTATTTTCAAAATATTGATCACGGTACTAACCTTCCTAACCTCTTAACTCAACAAAAGTATGGTGATCTTGGAAAGCTTCTCTTAATTCTTTTCGAGCATAGAAACAAAATTCTAAAGAATCACAAGTAATCACTTATCCTCTTAAGGTCTGATAGACCAATTAGATCTTAGTGGACGTTAATCATCATCATCATCATCATATTGTATACGGTATTCTTAGCTTTCATATATCAATTACAACAAATTACTCTTGGGAAAAAAGTTATTAAAGCAAATTTGATCTTTGGAAAAAAGTTATTAAAGTAAAGTTGATCTTAAATCAAAAATTTATTAAAGTAAAGGTTATCTTGAAATCAGTTTTTTGAAAAATGTTTCACATAACTTTTCACATAACTTTTGACCCCTTTGATTACACATTCATACTTTCAATCTTACTTTCTTAACTCTTAAATGAAATAATATTTAGTTATAAAATAGTATTTAGTTATAAAATAATATTTAGTTATAAATTAATACATTTGAATATACTTATAATATTACGTAATCTTTTCCGCCTCTTTTTATTTACATAATACTTTTATTTGTACGATTTGGAAAATAGAAGACTTACATATATGTAATGGCATATATTTTAAAGCGTGCGTATAGTCCATTATAGGGTTATGCATATATTCATTGTTTGTCAACTATGAAGTTTGTAAGCTGGAATGGTGTGATTTATGAAGTTTGTATGATTTAATGATGTATATCTTTATGTAATCGAGGCCATTTAGTTTGAAAAACTTTGTAAAAATGATGTCTATGAAGCACGTTTTAACAAACCAGTAAAATACATATTTTTTAGGTTTCGATTTCGCATCCATACTTCTTCCTATCCTCATTAGGTGTATGGTTAATGACGGAGCTTAGTCCTTATGCCAGCTTGTTAAATACTTTGATGACAAGACTTTTAAACCAGATGGAATCATCTCCTCCCTTCAAGTCGAACTAAGGAGAAAAATGTTGCTACATAGGTAGAGGTCATTAATGCTCATCTCATTTATAATATTATTTTGGGATAAAACTGGATGTATGCACTTAGTGTTGTCATGTCTTCCTTACTTTGTTCATGTGATTAGATTTCCTCATCAAGGGAAGATAGTCACAATTGACGAATTGGCCTACTATATGTCTGATTCAATTTCCAAAGAAGAGAGAAATGTTCCATTTGTAGATTATTCTAGTACATCATTTGAGAGTGTTGGTGTTGGTTTTCTTATGGACTCATCCCTTATGTGTATTTTTCAATTCCCTTCACTAGTTTGTTACTTAGCCATCATATCTATTTATGCAATGTTGGAAGTTGTTATGTGTATTTTTCAATTCCCTTCACTAGTTTGTTAGTTAACCATCATATCTATTTATGCAATGTTGGAAGTTGTTGAGACATTCATGGTTCTTTTTCAAATTTCATATGTCGATGATAATTTGATATCATCATGCCCTAATTCTTTTAATATTTTTTTATTTTGGAGAAGATACACATATTGTCTTAGATCCATTGGCTTTCAATATTGAAATCGAATATATATATATTTTTATGTGTTCCTCAGTAGTCGAAATTACTTATCAGGCTATTCAAAAATCCCCCATGGGCCTTGATTAGAATATTGCAATTTGAGAGGAGTATGATCAATTTACATCGATTATATTGACCTTCAACCCCCTTAAATCTACTAGAAATTGTTTTTTCCTCAAAAAATTCTATCTTAGAGGAAAAGACTAGTTTGGAATATACATGGGAATAAATGCATCGTCACTCATATTTTCTTCATAATATGGATAACTTAGGGGTTGGAGTAAAGGATTGCATCCCAAATAAACATCTTGATTGGTGCATAAAATCCATTTTTGAGATAGGTCTGTACATGGAAGTGAATATGGCTAACATTTATAAAACTATGTGAATCAATATCTATGTGAAACCCAGTTTCATCGAAAATATCCTCGTTGGAGTATATTTTTCTTTTGATGAAATTCGAATTTATGCTACTTTATTCAAGGAATTTCATGATGTATTTTCTTGGTATTACAAATAGATGTTTGGTATTGATCCTCGAATAGTTCGACATGCAATTCCATCTTATGCTTATGCTAAGCCCATTCTATAGAAGCTGTGATCAATTAATCCAAAGGAAGTTGCTACCATGAAGACCAACATAATTGACTTAGAGATAACTTTATCTACCCCATCACCCCATATGAGTGGGTATCCAATCTAGTTCATGTCATGAAGAAGTAGGGGATGATTCACTTTTGTACTAATTTTTAGGAACTAAACAAGTCTTATCCAAAATACTATTATTGTATGCCTTTCAATAATCACATTATCAATAAGTGTACTCGACGCAAAGTATTTTCCTTTATGGATGGATTATCTGGTTATAATCAAATTTAGATCCATCCGGAAGATTAGAATAATATTGCATTTATTTTTCCTTGGGCACATTTTCATATAGGAAAATATTTTTTGTCCTTAAAAAGGTTGGGTTCTAGTTATAATCAAATTTAGATCCATCTAGAAGATTAGAATAATATTGCATTTATTTTTCCTTGCGACACATTTTCATATAGGAAAATACTCTTTGTCCTTAAAAATGTTGGGCTTGCATTTCATCTAGCCATGTCATATGCTTTCCATGATGCCAAGTATATTTTGGAAGATTATTTGGATGATTTGGCCAATCATTCTAAGAAAATGGATCAACATCTATCTCATCTTCATGTTGGTTTTTAGAGATGTAGATATTACAAGATTCTCGAGAACCTTTATAACTACACATTTTGTGTGTATCTTGGGAGATTGTCTGGCTCAACTATGTCTAAGCATGGGATTATGGTTAATACTTTGAATGTTGATGCAGTAGTTTAGTTTCCTCCCCCATGGTATATATGCTAACTTCAGAGTCTTCTAGGAAAATCAAACTTATTTTAATTATTCAATGAAAATAATGATAAGATTACAAGGGTTTGTGTGTGCCTTTTGAATAATGAAGTGTCATTTATGTGGGATGACCAAGTGCAACGTTCTTTTCAAGATTTGAAAAATTCCCTCATGTCAACCCCATTATTGAATCCTTTCAACCATAGTAGGAAATTTGTATTTTATGTTTTGACATAGAAATCAACCATTACGCTGGTCTTAGGTTAGGAAGATGAGTTACGTGAAAAACATATGATTTACAATCTTAGCAAGGGTCTCACTAGAAAAGAATTGAGGTACTCGCATATTAAGAAGTTGGCATTAGCAATACTTCATGTTTTTTATTGTGCAAATACTTTGACATTGTATGAGTTTAGGGTTAACTAGACCTCTCAATGTCAAAATCTGATGGTAGACTCTCCTAGAGACTACAACTATTGTCAAATGATTAGAATGGAATTGGATATCTAAGTGTTAGGAGAATGGTAAAATAGTTCTACATTCTCATTCTTTCCACATATTGATAGATATTTTGACCTAATGTTTTATTTAACAACTATTTGAAGATTATCTAATATTTATTTTTTGTTACAATTGAATTTCTGAGAGTGTTTTTGAGTTTTTTCCAATTCTTTGCAATTTTAGGTGGTATTTTGATTCACAACAAGGGTCATTTTTCAAGTAAACTATTTTGTATGGGCATATAGGGATATGATTTTTCTCCATGCATTCTACATTATTATCCTTATTACCCTTCATTTTCCCTTAGTATCAACCCTACCAAGTTGTGGCATATAAACCACTCTTTAGTTGTCCTTCCTTGTAGCTTTCATGGTATAACCTACCTATTGTTCGTTTCCTTAATTATCACCTTGATTTCCATCTAGTGCGCATGTTGATTTTTTATGACAAGCACATAATCCTCATTATTCCCATAATGACTTTGAGTTCAAGATTGCATGTTTATTCCTCATCTATATTTTCGATAATTCTTGGTGTGATCTCCATATGTTTTATTTGCATTGCTTAGATGATTGCACAATTGCACCTAATTCTTTTTCTATTTTGTTCCTATTTCCAATGCATTCTCTTTTATCACTTGCCTTTGCAATAGTTAATTTTTCATTTCAAACCTTTATCCATGGATACACACACTTAGGAGTTTCATACACTACATTTTATTGTTGTGTTTTGGTATGAATATATTCCTTTTTTCGGAACATTTCTATTTGTTTTGGGACACTCGTCTCCTCCACTATATTGTAGCATGATTTTAGGATTTTTTAGTCACAATATCATGAAAAATAAACAAAACAAAACAAAAAATGACGGGATGGGGGAGAGAATATAGATTTCATCATTTATTTTTGTGGAAGCAATCATTTTACATCACCCTTGAACATGCACCTACCTTCACTCATTTTCTTTAAAATTGGGTTGTCGTATCTTCTTAGGAGTTGAATCATGCTTCTGAGTTTTTACTTTGATTGGTTATTTTTCTAATCATTATAGAGAACATTCATTTTCTCCAACATTGATGATTTATATCAATAGTTTATATTGGTATCCATTATTTCCTAGGTCGTTCTTATGTTGTGCCAATGTTCAAGGGAATTTGTAAGCTTATTCATTCATTCCTTATATTTCTTGACCATCCATTTCATCCATTCCTTGGTTCAAGGTTTTTCTTATTTCATTGTTATTTCAATCATTTTTATCTGGAGCCAATGTAGAAGGACTCATTACTTCCTTATCATTGGAAAGTCCTTTTAATATCAATGTCAACATGACATTATCTAAGAGGTATACTTAGAGACTTTTATAGAACCTGGGGGTTTGCAGTCATTAGTGGAATATTCCCTTGCAATGGTGAGTGGGTATACATCAATGAATCCTCATTAGTTGATTCTACTAGTGTTCAACCTCAACACATCTATTCACACAATTGAAATTTAGTTTCATATATTGGTACCCATTATCATTATTGGTGGGTCACCTTACATCTAGAAATTGTTAGAATGTGTTAATGGTTTCCTAGTGGTCTCATGTACATGTCTATGGAATTTTGTGAATTTATGCTTCAATAAATATCTAGCTTGTAAAAAGGATTTATCCCACATCCACCATGGAAATTGTTCTTCTTTCACTCTCTCATATATAATTAAGGTGAAGGAGGGCCTTTAGGTGTGCAAATATAATGCGAGGTTATCCATATGTGGGGATGCTCTTACATTGTAGGATTGGAAATTTTATCTAAAGAATAAAAGACCATCTTTTGTGGATGTTTCCGCACATTAGAGTTTTACCATGTAAACCTTCTATCTCATCACCATTTTTTTAGAAACAAAGGAATTAGTCATAATTATACATTAACTCATTAAATGTAGCTTTTGTTTACCCAAAATTGAATTAATTTACCTAGCCTAACCTAGGAAATTTTAATTTTTAAAAAACTAATGTTTTGGGGGGAATTTTTTTAGGTTTGGTTATTTCCAAGCCTATTTTTTTCACTCAGCCTAATTTTTTTATAAACCTGATTTTTTCTTATGCCAGGGTTCTTTTCCACTGATTTTTTTGGCGAGGGGTGATTTCTCTACCTGGGTTGTATGATCTTCTCCCCCTCCCCTTCACACCACCTACAACCACCTCTCTTCTCTCTCCTTTCCATAGTTTTTGAAGTGACCTGTGAACCTCTACACTCCACCTTTTTGGCCGTAATTTTTCATAGGGTCAGCCCACGAGAAAGGATTTTGGCCACAAACTTCCACCATTTTGCACCATTCTCCTTCAAATATTTCATCGTTGATTGGAAAAGGGATCGACTCGACTTACCCTAGTTCTTATGTCAACCACTCGGCCTAACCGTCACCCAACCAACATAATTATCGACTCGACTCGTAGAAGAAAATCCATCAACTCAACTTCTGGAAAAAATCGACTATCTCCCTAGCTTGTGTGACTGGTAATCTGACCAACTTTCATATGCATGGATGCCCGAATAGATGCATACTCAAAGACTAGCCTTTTCCTTGTCGTAATAGCTTGTGCGTGATGCCTTTATTTTAGAAATACTCTCTGATATGAGGGCATGCAATATGTGTTTGAAAAGCTTGGTATTTGATAAAAAAAATCATGTTGAGGATTGGTGGCTCCTTTTCCTCAATGGTCAGAACGTTTATTGGTGAAGCCCCACCTCTTGTTATGGTCGATTTTCCATCCACCCAACTTTATTTGCGGATTTAATGCTTCGATATTTCCCTCCATCATTGATGGGAATGCTGGATGAATATGAATCTATAATGTTTCAGAAACTGCAATAAATTCGTGATAAGAAGGCCAATTCCTCTAAATAATCTCACAACCAACTTCGTGCAAAATTCAGTGCCTTGCAGAATATCCTTGCACACTTGTAGACTGAAAATAAACACTTGAGTAGTGAACTAAAGACAACCCACACCGAGCTAGAAGATGAGGCTTTCCTCTTTCAAACCATGTAGTGGTTTGATGAAAATTCTAGGAAAATTATTCACTTAGAACAGATCATGGAAACCATTTTTCAGTATCTGGTGGTTGAATTTGGTGATAAAACCAATATTATTGATGAGGTTCTGAAGGAGGTGAAAACCTTTTCTCATGAAAATGTTTCCTTGAAGGTAAAAAATGTAGGGCTAAAAAATCATTTGAAGAGTACAAAAAATGTGTTTTAGACTACTAGGACTGAGCATTTAGGAAAGTTACTATCATGGAGAACACTATGGAGAGTTTTGTTAGACTCTTGCAAATGAATTTGAGTAAAATTATGACCTCCTTGAAGAATTGCAGGAAGAAGTGAAAGTCCTTCCTCATACAACATTGAGCACAAATGTCAACCAACTGATGGAGACAAATCCCTAGCTAACTCGTGGGGTTGTCCACTTGTAAGGATCCATTGATGAGATTCGTGAAGAATATGCTCCTCTTCAAGAAGATAACAATCAACTATTTTACGAGCATCAGGCATTGAAGGAATATTATGATGTATGTCATGTTGTTGCAACTGACTGAGAAGGAAGAGACTCTCCAGATCTTGTAGGACTGCAAAGAGAACCTTGAAGAACAAGTTTGCCAAGTGCATATTGTTGAATAGAATGTTGAGACAACTATTGAGAAGAAAGATGTTGATGTTGTTGAGTTGTTAGGCTCACCCATTTCTTCCCCATCCCCTACTTCTATTTGTAAGAAACATTTTGTTTATTTATGCTTTAAAACTAATGACTATGTTGTTTCTCCTAGCTTTGAAAAACACACTATAGGTATAAGGTCCCTACTACTCAGTAGGATGGGATATATTGGAGAAGGACTTCGGAAGAATGGACATGGTATTCCTACTCCTATTATTCCTAAGATGATTCCTCCAAGAAGGGGTCTTGGATATGATTTTGTTGTTTCCTCCTAACCTACACCTTCCCTTGCTCCAAACATGGATGTTTTGTTCACTGTAGGTGGAGTTTAGTCTAATTCTCTAGTAGAGAAATACATTGAACCAATTGATGAAATTGTTACTCCTAACATGTGAGAAGTTGAGAATATTATTTTTGATGATACTGATGTTGAAATGTTGGGTTTTTCTACTCATGAGAGTACACCATAGCTTAAGCCAATATATCTTGATCATCCAACATGTACCTCTATGCATTTTCGTCATCCCACTACAAGTAAAATACAGGAGAGGTTTTTGAGGAAGCCCCTATAAAAATATCCCAAAAATATGTTTATAGAGGAAGACACTAGCTTAGCAGCCGAAGGTTTTAGCAGAAGATTTTTCCCGGTGGGTGTGTTTATAACACTCATGCACTTTTTCCCGGTGGGTGTGTTTATTACACTCATGCACTGCTTCTATAACACATGGTGCACAATGGTAGGGTTTCAAAAAAAAAAAAAACTTCATTGCGCTACTTAAATAAGGATGCATCAGTGCTCTAACACATGGCGCACCGTGGTAGCATTATTTCAAAAAAATTTACGTCGATGCGCTTCGTAAATACTGATGCAATGGTGATTTAACAAAATGGCACACCATGGTTGGGATATTTCAAAAAATATATTGTCTTTATCTATCTAAATACAGAAGCACTAGTTCTTTAACAAATTGCACACCATGGTAGGGTTATTTAAAAAATCTATATTGTGGCACGCTCTTTAATAAGGATGCATCGGTGCTCCAAGTTGCTCTAAAAAATAGCGCACCATAGCATGGTTATTTTTAAAAATATATACCCTGATGTGGTAGGTAAATATATATGCATCAATGTGTCCAACAATTGAGCACACTATAACAAGGTTAAATAAAAAAATAATATTGGCAGTAAAAAATCATTTTTACCATTTTCAGTGTTTTAGAGTTCTCAAGCACTTGTGAAATTTTGCCACTCTAAAACACCCTGCTATCAGTGCTTCCCTTTATTTCCTTCATTTCGTTTGTTTCTCAATGCATGGATTTCAATTTTTTCCAAACGGTAAGAAAAATTGGTTTTTTGGACTATGTGCTAGCCATGCCTCCCTGACGAGAAAATGTCCAAGTAATGTCTTTATTTCTTTATAACTTAATGTCTTAGCATATTAAAATTAAAAATTTAGTTAAATTTCCATTGTTATATATATATATATATATATATATATATATATATATATATATATATATATATATATATATATATATATATATATATATATATATATATATATAT
>ML779031.1:370862-404891 GCA_009831015.1 Picea engelmannii
TTTACACGGTGCACCAAAAAACAATGTCAATTTTTTTATGGCGGTGCATTTGTAAACATTAGTGAAGTGGGGCATACATTTATTGACACACCACATAAAATAATATAGCTAATTTTTTGTGGTGCATCTAATTAACGTTAATGCATCGAGGTGTTACATTAAAAGATGCACTGCATAAATAAGATATGTTATTTTATGCGATGCCTTGGTAAACATATGCATTAGTACGTTAACGCTTACACAATGCATCGCCGTAAAATTTGATGCACCATGAAAATTTATAGGGTGCACTGAAAAATAATGTAAATTTTTTTATGGCGGTGCCTTTGTAAACATTAATGCACCGGAGCGTAAGTTGACCAATGTACTACATAAAGTGATATAGCTAAATTTTATTGGTGTGTCTAATTAATGTTAAAGCATAGGGGTGTTATGTTAGAAGACACACCTCATAAATCATATATATTATTTTATGCGGTGTGCTGGTAAACATGCGCACTGGTGCTTTAAATACTTACACAACACACCATCGTAAACAAGTAGAGCATAAATTCCTAAGTACTGTAATTATAAATTTTAAAAAAATAGTGGCGCAATGTGTCGCATTTCCTACAAAACACTGATGCATGTTGGGAAAAGGATACGCATGAGAAAAAAAAATTATTTTACGGTGCTTTAAAATTTTAAGATTTTATTATTTTAGCTGGTGCGTCGAATAATGTTCATGCATCGATGGGTTAAGGTTATAAAATGCACCACATAAAATAATATACCAATTTTCATACAGTGTGTTATGTTACAAGGGAGCATCGTCGACATTATTCACAAGCAATATATGTACTATGGGCGGTTCTTGACTGTGTTTGGGACACACCAATGATGAAATTTACTTATTTTTTGAGGGATGTTATTTTTTTGTATTTATAAATAAATTTCTCATTTACTAGATTTTTTCTATGTTTTATGTATGAGGCTGATGTATTTCATATGTTAATTATGTAGAGACGTCAATGGAGAGAACAAGAATAGTAATAGGAACAAACGATTGACATGTACAATGTTCTATGGGATTGGGAGGCGAGGGAGACAGAGATATTTGTACCCTCTCCCTATTGCTGAAGCCACCCATGTCCTCTGAGGAATGTAGGCCTCCTTAAGTACTGTGAGGAGGCTACATCCTTGAAGGGTCACTCTAGCTTGTTGGTGGAGTTGATCCTTTGATGGCATGTCCATCAGAAGGCATTCTCTATCTGTCCTAATCAGCGATACCATCCCAATGAGGAGGATATGTATTTTATCACTAGGATATCGAGGAGAAGGGAGGATTTTCCTCAGTTCCCTGATGTCCCAGTAGGTGTTGCAAAAGAGAGTGAGCTCATGTACTCTTAGTGATATATTGGGGTTGATGTACTTTCTGCATCTTATTTTCAAGTGTCTAGTGGAAAACTACGAATCGCTTCTTTTGATGCATAGGAGGTTAAATTCCTTTCACTGTTAGTGACTACCATTGCACACTTTACTAATGATGGGAAGAGCATTAACTTCCTACATTTGTATTATGTTGATTCTTTTGTACAGAGGCCATGATGTATTAGATGGTCAGCCATTTTTTTGTGGCAATTTTGTATAGCTAGTGTCGTGCTAGGATACATGGGAGGGAGAAATTCCCTTTTTATTTAGAGATGTTTTATTTATTTTTTGAGAGATTTCCGGAGACTAGGCCTAATTTTTCCATCATCCTTTTAGGCCAATGACTCAGGCGTCGATGTGGTGCAAAATCCCCTTCTCTCAAAAGGGTTGTGTGACCTATTGGTCTAGGATCTTCACAATACTGAATTTAAATAGTTTTCGATTCCCTGTTGGATCCTCTAAGAAACAATCCACAGGTTTTTTTATGAAAATTTTGCCCGTGTGAACAAGCACCATGCGCAATAATCTTTCATGTGACCATGCCTTGTGACCACAAGCCTAACCTAAAAGGTGCATTGTGATTTCTCATGTTGGGTAATCGTATGTGAGTGAACCCCCGACTCTTCAATATTCGAAACCCCGATAGGGGCTTAGCTTGTGCTAGCTCCTCCCTTGTCCTCCATCTATATGAACCTTCTCTATGATATGGGGCCAATCCTTTTGACCACGTCAGGATTTTGCATTTCATGAAGTCTGCTTGCTCGTTCTCCTAATCCTTCGATACCCAAAATTGAGAAATCTTTGAACTCTGCTTGTGTCGAATCGACGATTCACAACCTTCCACAGTTCAATGGCTATGATTAAATTGAAATTTCATGTTTCACGAATCCTCACGGCCCCGCCCTTTGACCTTTACACTCTACGAGTCAGTGAAATGTTGATCTCTTTCCATGTATCCCCTTTCAATGGATGGTCTCGATGATTTTGGGATTTTGCATTTCAGGATTTCGTGAATTTCACTCTACTTCTTCCAAATCTTCTGTTTTGCAAAATTTCAATAAATCCTCGCGATAACCAATGTGCTACTTCTCCAATATCTAACGGTCTAAAATGTTTCAATTCCTCTTGGACGAATCTTAATCCTTGATCTTCCTTCAATTACCTCAAATTTCTGCACTCCACCTTTAGACGCTTCAACTCTTCAAGACTTAGAAAACTTTCTAAGTGTTTCCTCTCAAATCTTAAAAACATTATTCCTCTTGATCTTTGTTTTCTCTTTCTTCCCTAACTTAGAAGATTTCAAACGTTTCAAAGGCTACACCTTTCAATTTTCTCTTGTGAGCCCTCCAAGCTTCGGCCTCGTCTTCTTTTCTGAAAGCACTATCCCTCCTGAGCTTATGTCAATGAAACTTGACCTCGGCCCTGTGCACACTTGCGCTCTGTGTGTAGCTTCGCACTATCTCTCCTGAACTTCTCAACCTTGCTCCGTCTCTAAGGGAATCGACCCCTCTACGTCTTCCTTAGAATAATTTCGATGCTCCTCATGGAACACTTGTACACTCAACCTCCTGATATTATGAACTTGAAACAAGTTCTCTCTATGTGCACTCCTTGCGCTTTGATTGGCCTTCAACTGGTTGTCTTCAACATTTCGTCTAAGTGTTGTCCTGGTGCACTCTCTGCATAGGTATTCCTCCAGATTATTCAGAAACTCTATAAGTGTCTTCTCCTTTGACACGTATCTTCTCTCTAAACTCGAAATAGAGTTCTTCTATGCACTCCTTGCACTCGCTAGATACCCACCTGGAAAATCTCCACAGAGTTCTCAGTGACTCTGTCTCTCTGTTCTTTCTCTACACAAATTTTCCTCTAAGGTATTTGGAAACCTTGAGGCTCCTCTCTTGAGTTTGTAAATCTTATGGTGTGCCCTCCTGGAATGTTCTCGCCTAAATTCAACACAAAACTCAGATGTGCACTCCTTTCACTGGCTCACAGAGTCTTCAACGCTCTATCATGCAACTCCTTGCATTGGCCACAAAGAACCTAGAATGAAATCAAAAGAACTCACAGACAGTAAATTATGTCTATCCCTGCAGATGAAATATAACATACATCTACAAAATATATGAACATATTGATATCATTCAAAGAACACAGATAACATAAATAGACATCATATGCAGGAAAAATTTCTTCTCTTTGTATTAATATCAATGTCTATTTACAAATGTGTACAAGACTGGAATGTCACATAGTCTCGGTTCTTTTCTTCCTCTCACTACTCTATTGCTATTCTAACATTTATTTTTCTAACTAACTAACTAACTAACTCCTTGCTCTAGTCTCTTATTTCTTTTTACAAGAGGGCTCCTCGATCTTATCCTCTCGATCGCTTAAATGCTATCACTGTCTATGTTAATACACCTTACCTTATGAATCATTACATTGAACAGAGATCCATACCTAACATGGATCTAGACCTTCTTACAGTCAATTACTTCGATGAATCTATCCACACCCGTTTAAAGGCATGGCTTTGTCATTTATCAACCTTACAAATAAATTTACATAACTTAATGTTTTGAATTATGGAAATGAGATGGTAGGTGCCTCTCCTTATCTTTAGATGTGTGATGAGGTGTTCATTTGTTGACGCATATGTCGAGGTGGAAATATTCTCCTACATCATACTCCACTGCTATGAAAAATTCATGAGCTCCTCCTGATGAGTTCTCCAATTATGTTGAAATCCATCTGGATCCCAAACTTTTTTTTGGATATGTCTACCTGCTCCTCTTCTTTTTTGTATTTGTTTCTTCTTCTTCTTCCATGCTACTATGGAAGGTTCTCCTTTTTTCAACTTCTCCTTTCTAATTGATTCCTGTGCCAACCTCAACATCAACCTCCTGATTTGTTCAATCACCTTGTCTAGTTGCTCTGCTGGTTGACTCCTTCCTTCATGCAGATTATTTTGATGCATCTTCTCCTTTTGCTGATGAAAGGACATATTATATTGGCATCTCATGCTATCTTCTTCTCCTATAATACTAAATTTCCATCCTGTTATAGATTTCAATTCTGCAGTTTCCTCACTGAACTATTGTTCAGCCATCTCCCTTAACAAATTATTTCCTGCCAACTTCCTTGGTGTTGATTTAGTTCCAGTTTCTTCCAACTTCTTTCTAGGATGATATACTCCTCCATCTATTCTCAACCTAGCATGTTGGATGTGCATGCTTTTCACTATTACTCTTCTTTCCAGAGCTTCCAATTCTTCACACAGATCAGTAAAATCCATGCTACATGCTTCAGTAAAATCCATGCTACATGATTCCTCTTCTCTTGTAGGCTCCAATGCTATAGTTACCTCCTATTCAACTTCTTGTCTGAAAATTTTGAACCATTCCTCAAAATGTTCTTCTTATTATACTGGGGCAGACTTCAATATCTACTTATTTTCCTCTTCGTTGATAGTTCTTGTTCGCTGTCCTTCTATTGTTACACCTGAAACACATGATCTGGCCTTAACTTGGTTGTTTGGAAGGAATATGTGAATTCCCCAAAATATTAGAATACTCCTCCTCCGATCCTCCCCTGTTAGCACTCCTTACTGACCTAAACTCACCTTTGAGTTTAGGAGACTATCATACAGTCTCATCTCCTCTCCCTTTTCCACCTGGCAATATAGGATTTCTTCCCTTCTCTCCTGGTAGTCTATGAGATCCTCCAATGATCCCATATCATTTCCCACCTGGCAATTTGAACTTTCTATTCTTCTCTCCTAGAAGTCTATGATATCTCCAACTAATATCATTTCATTTCCCACCTGACAATCTCAAAGTCCATCATTGTCCACTTGGCAGTTTATGAGATCCTTATCTAATCTCTCCTCCTCATCATCACTAAGGATTTTTCCAACTTCTGGTTCACAGATGTAAATCACTTTCCTTCCTGTGTTACTGAGTGTTTTAGCATGCCTCAACCACCTTCTCAACATTTGTTGCTGCCTTCTGGCCATCAATTTCTGGATAGGCCATTCTACTTTCCTCTTCAAAGGTCATTCATATGTCCAATGTACCTTTGCATCCTGCTACATTTTTAATGCTAGCCTCTCCATATTTTCTCTTATTTATATGAGTTCTTTATCTATCTCAACTTTGGTTTTCTGTTGGTGGTCCTTGTCATGACCACCCTTATGGACTTCAATAGCCATCTTCACCCTTTGTTTTTCAACTCATCTAGTTGTCTACCATTTACCGAACACCTTGCAAGAAATCATACAAAGAGCATGATTACTCTATCTCCCTCTTCTCTTTCACCTAAAATCTACAGATGAAATTAAGCTTTGATACCACTTGGTGCAAACCCCCCTTCTCTCCAAAGGGTTGTGCAACCTCCCAGTCTAGGATCTTCTCAAGACTGAATTGAAACAGTCTTAGATTCCCTACTGGAACCTCTAAGAAACAATCCACAGGTATTTTTATGAAAAATCCGACCATGTGAACAAGCACCAAGTGCAAGCTTCTTTCACGTGACCATGCCTTCTAACCACAAGCCTAACCCAAAAGGCGCGTCGCAATTTCATGTGTCAAGAAATCGTATGTGAGCCAATCCCCGACTCTTCGATATCTGAAATCCTGGCAGGGGCTTAGCTCGTGCTATCTCATCCCTTATCCTCCATCCATATGACCCTTTACTATGACCTGGGGCCAATCCTTTCAAGCGTGTCGAGATTTTGCATTACGTGAAGTCCGCTTGCTCTTTCTCCTAATCCTTCAATACCCGAAATTGTGAAATCTTTGAACTTCACTTGGGTCGAATCGATGGGTCAGAACCTTTCACAGTTCAACGACTATGATTAAATCATGATTTCATGCTTCATGAATCCTCACAACCCCGCCCTTTGACCTTCCCACTCTGGGAGTTAGCAAAATGTTGATATCTTGTAACATATCCCCTTTCGATGGATGGTCCTGATGATTTCAGGATTTCGCATTTCGGGATTTCGCGAATTTCACTCTACTTCTTCCAAATCTCTTAATTTGAGAAATTTCGATAAATCCTCATGACTAACCAGTGCACTACTTATCTGATATATAATGGTCTGAAATTTTTTGGCTCCTCTTGGACGAATCTTAATCCTTGATCTTCCTTCGATTACCTTGAATTTTTGTGCTCAACCTTTACACTCTTTAACTCTTAAAGACTTAAAAAAATTTCTAAGTGTTTCCTCAAGAAGCTTAAAACCATTATTCCTCATGAGCTTTGTTTTTTCTTTATTCCCTAACTTGGAAGATTTCAAATGTTTCAAAGGCTATGCCTTCCAATTTTCTCTTGTGAGCCATGTAACTTTAGGTGTCGTCTACGTTTGTGAAATAATTGTCCCTCCTGATCTTATCTCAATGAAACTTGACCTTGGCCCTGTGCACACTTGCCCTCTGTGTGTAGCTTCACACTATCTCTCCTAAGCTTCTTGAATTTTCTTTGTCTCTAAGGGACTCGGCCCTTCTTCGTCTTCCTTAGAAGAATTTTGGTGCTCCTCCTGGGACACTTTTGCACTCAACCTCTCGAGCTTATGAACTTGAAACAAGTTCTTTGTATGTGCACTCCTTGTGCTTTGTCTGGCCTTCAACTGGCTGTCTTCAACACTTCTTCTGAGTGTTGGCCTAGTGCACTCCTTGCACAGGTATTCCCCTAGAGTATTCAGAAACTTTGTAAGTGTCTTCTCATCTGACACTTCTCTTCTCTCTGAAATCCAAATAGATTTCTTTTTTTCACTCCTTGCACTCTCTATATGCCCACTTGGAAAATCTCTATAGAGTTATTAGTGACTCTGTCTCTCTGTGATTTCTCTACACAACTTTTCCTCTAAGGTATTTGGCAAGCTTGAGGCTCCTCTCTTGAGTTTGTAATTCTTCTAGTGTTCCCTCCTAGAACGTTCTTGCCTAAATTCAACATAGAACTTAGATGTTCACTCTTTGCACTGGCTCACAGAGTCTTCAATGCTCTGTCATGCAACTCGTTGTATTTGGCCACAAAGAACCTAGACTGAAATCAAAATAACTCACAGACAATAAATTTTTTCTATCCCTGAAGATGAAATATAACATACATACACAACATATATGAACATACCGATATCATTCAAAAAACACAGATAACATAAATAGACATCATATGCAGGAAAAGTTGCTTCTCTTTGTATTAAGATCGATGTTTGTTTACAACTATGTAAAAGACTAGACTATCACAGAGTCTCAATTATTTTCCTCCTCTCGATACTCTATCACTATTCTAACATTTATTTTTCTAACTAACTAACTAACTAACTCCTTGCTCTAGTCCCTTCTTTATTTTTACAAGAGGGCTCCTTGAGCTTATCCTCTCCACCGCCTAAATGCTATCACCATCTAAGTTAAGATACCTTATCCTATGAATCATTACATTGAAGAGAGATCCAGACCTAACATGGATCTAGAACTTCTTACAGTCAATTACTTCGATGAATCTATCCACACCTGTCTAAAGGCATGGCTTTGGCTTTTATCAACCTTACACATAAATTTACATAACTTAATGTTTTGAATTCTGGAAATGAGAGGGTCAGTGCCTCTCCTTATATTCAAATGTGTGCTGAGGTGTTGATTTGTTCACACATCTGTTGATGTGGAAATATGATCATGCATTAGGATGCACATGTCATGCGAGATGATGCCCAAGAGGGGCCAACTAGAGTTTTTGACTAGGATTTCCACTCGGGCTACTAGCTAGTGAGGACAATCACATTTTTTTGATGGTGTTGTGTCCTTACGCAAGGTTGTATTGGTGAGAATGTATGAATATCCTATTCACATGGGATCAACCACCAGATGCTAAATGTAACATTAGTGATTTTTAAAATTAATCTAGTTTCATTTTTGTCTTACTTAATTAGAATAAAATTAATTCTAACACGTTCTTTAACCTATTTTATTAAATTTTTTAATGAAAATGTGTAATTATTGTTCTGTACTATATATTTTGTAGATATTGGAAAATTCATTAGGGATGTGCCTCCTCCCCCACGAGATGATGATGAGGAGATGATCCCTTTAGCTGTGGCGAGTCAGGGTCCTCATGTGCATATACCTGAAGACATTCGTCGTAGGCGAGATAGTAGATTCACATTGGATTTGGGTAACCGAATCTCTACACTTTTGGCTAAGGTGGGAGTCTTTCCTATGTTGATCCGAGACATCATGTCATATCATATGCACTTGGATATTTGGATGGAGATGTCATGTGATATGATGCCTCCTATGCATCATATTGTTGGAGCTACCAAGATACTAGGAGCGAGGAGGGATCTGGATGATACTCTCTTCTTCCAATACTCGTTCATCCAGTATCCCATATATTGATGAGGGTGGCCATGATCCTTTTCCAAATACTCCTCCTCATCCTTCAACTCACCCAGTTCATGAGTAAGAAACACCTATTCCTCATCCTCCACCTTCACCTAAACTAGATGAGAAAGAAGCACCTATTCCTCCACTGTCTATTTCTGGTCAGAGAGTAGACGAACCACTTCTTCCTGACCATCCATCATCTTCTACTACAGAACAAACCTCTACTATTGTTGTATATATGACTATCTCATCGGTTGGATCAGATATGTTATAACAATTATTTGACATATTCATGATATATCTATATATATAGTGCATTTTTCTATTCATGTTGATGTACTTAATTTATATGTTTATGTTGATGTGTATATTGTTAGGTCATGTTAGATGTGTTTGTTAAATATGCTTGATATAAATATATGTTATAACAATGTTCATTAGATGTGCATTTTTCCTATTGATCACGATGATGTACTTAAATAAGTTATATGTTGATGTTGATGTGTACATTGTTAGGTCATGTTATATATGTCTATTAAATGTGATTGACAAATGTGTATGTTAAATGATTCTTGTAAGATGTGTGTGATGATGATGTTAGAAAATTCTTGTACTTTGTTTGATGTGATTACAATGATGATACCCTGTTAGATTATTAGATTTGTGTTCTAGAAAATTAATGACATTTATATGTGGTAGAGGTATATATAACTAGATTATGTTAGTGAATTTAAATGTGTATTTTATATGATGTTTGTGTTTGTTAGATAGTTATCATCATGATGTTTTTTCTTATTAAATGGTCTTTATTATAGATTATGTATTGGTGAACTTATATCAAAATTATATATATGAAACATAAAGACTTAATTTAAATAAAAGATACATAGATAATTTTATAAATTACAAAGTTCAATATGGTTGAAACTTTAATTGTAAAATTACCATAAACATTTTTCTATTGCATAGATAGTTCATACATATTCATTCTAACTAAATTCCTTTTCAAAAAACAAATTACATATGAATAAATGTTATTTTCCATTGTATTATTTACTCTTTTTGAATAGACTCTTCTACACAAAAAATTGTTATTATAAAAAGTTATGCTCTCCAATGATAAGCGTTATATTTTCCCTAAAATTTTGTGGATGCAAATTTTCCTATTTTTATTTTTGTCATTACAAAACTTTATATGGATAAAGTAGAATTTCATATCCCATTAAAAATTCAACTGGTTTCACATTTTTCAGGATTTCACAATTGGAAATACTTAGTTTTAAGTGTAAAAACATTTGTGAATCTTACAAATTATATAAAATTCCTACTATAAGATTGGAGGTTTTTTTTTTTTAAAAACATGTTGTTACGAATTTAACATGAAAATGATTCTTAAAATTTTATATTAAACATGAAACAACATATAAATATAAAGATAGTTCCCAAACCAAAATTTAACTTAGGGAAATTCTTAGACTTAGGTTTTGACTCTAGTTAGAATTATCAACTAGAATATATCATTTAATTAATTAGTTAATCCAACAAGGTCTACATAACTCAATTTTTTGTAGGCCACCTAGATTTAGTGACTTGATTTTAATTATATGATGTGTCCTTCAAGATGCACCTTTGTGCTTGAAGGTTGCCACTCGCCTTAGACTTGTTTTGGAAGTTGTCCAACCCTTGGAGTCAACACTGCACTCAGTTGACCTTTTGAGAGACTAAGGGCTTCCAAGGAATAAGGACTCTGCCTTATTGCTCACCCCTTAGAAATACTAGTGAGTGACTATCTCAATCTGCCCTGATGGTGTCATGGAAGCCTCAAACTAGGTAATCGTTAACCTACAATTTATACCATAATGGGAGTGCTAGTAGGCTGTGATAGGGATGTTTTCACACCTCTCCCTCAAATTTATAGTTTTTGTGCATGGCCCCTCTACTCTTTATGTGAGTCGGATTAGCAAGCATTGTTGTAACAGCCTATTTCCCCCAGCTTGTAAATATAACTGGACTAGCCAAGAACTATGGAAAACTCATAAATATGAATAGGTGATGTAAAGGGACCTTGAGGAAAAGGTCAATGAATGTGAATGACATTTTGAATTTATTGCAAGACTGCTGAGAGGGGGTACAGAAAAGAGACCACGATGGTGGTGGAAGGCACCTGAAAAGGTGACATTAACTTCCACCAAGAATTAATACCGTATTTGGACTCCATTGTCCCGGAGAACCAAAAGTGGCTAGCTGGCCCAAAAAATTTAATCTCTCGCAGGCTGGTAGGCGGGTGGATTGATGAGGGATGGGATGGTGAACCACCCATCCATAGAGTCATCAGGCCTAATCGGCACGAGGGTAATTGTGCCACACGCAACCTCACGAGAGGATAAGGCGTATGGAAGAAGTGATTGAAGGGGGGCAAACGCGAGGGGAACTCTGGCATTACGCAGAGTGAGTGATAGCAGAGAGGAAGGATTGCAACCTTCGCTCCTGGTCATTGGTAGACAGAGAGACGCAGACTCATGGTGTCACAGTCTCAGCTCAAATATGGCTAGTGGTAAATCCATTGGGAGTCGCTATGCCTATAGTTGGGTGGAAACGAGTACCCCTCTCAGTAGTCACACCCATTTCGGGTGTTATTTTTGATAAGTGTTTTACATATTGCGTCTTGAAATTCATAGAATGGTATATATATGTATATGCTCATAGAACTGTGAAATTGTGAATGATTTATGTGTAAGAATGTCTGTGCAGTGTTTGATAAGAATGAATAGATATATAGTCATAACAGAGGAAACCATGCATGATGTATGTTGATAAAGGAATCTAATTATGCCTTGGTTGAACTAAGTTAGGCTTCCAACCCGATCTCGGGAAGCTGGTTTCCCTTACCCGTCTCTAGGGATGCCCCGGAATAGATCTCATCGCAGAGACATTCCCTTATTAGAAAAGTTCACCAAGAACCCAAAAAAAAAGGACTTGAACGCGCAAGTCTTAATAATCCTCTACGAGGAGGGACGACCCTCTTAAGATTTCGAAGTAGCAGCGTAGGGATAAGTAACGAATAGACAGATGAGATCTTGTCAAAGGACCCATGGTCATTCACGACCATCAGATTGACGGAAGTAGTAAGAGCGTTACACCTCTTTCCCTTTTCCTCTATCTTCGTGAATAGCAGGGAAATCGGGATCGTAGGTCCCCCAAGGTCCATGAGAACATTTGGACCGTTGATCCTTCCACATCTACAAAGTAGTGGAAGAATGCACAAGGTGGGATAATCTGAGCCATTGGATCTCCTTCAGGAATCTCGTCGGCCGTTGGATCGGGTTAAGATGCTTGGAGTTTAGTCTCTATAGTATGCGCAGGAAGGACGGATCTACACCATTAGATCTTGGTCCAATTACCCGTCAGTTGTCGGATCGGACCAGAGCTGTCTGGGGGTTACCATTGGGAGTCCAGCCATCAGCATATCGGGATTCTCAAGGACAAGAAAATCGAGACACTTTAAGTCTCTAAACTCCGGGAAGATATGAACTACCCATTGAGGATACACGTGGCAGAGATCGAGGTTTGCTCTCGGGAGTAAGAATATCGACAGTCCTAGGGACAAGAGATTAGGGAAGTCCGAAGTAAAAACTCCAGTAAAATCTTAGCCGTCTGTTTAGGGAGACAGGTGTCCGAAATCCATAGAGAGTCGGGATACTCGGCATCAGGAAATAAGAGTTCCTGAGGTAGTGAGAATGGGAACATCACCAGTCCCAAAATCCCTGAGGAATTGGGACCGTTCGTCAGAAGAGAATGCGTGGCAGCAATCGACACCAATGGGGAAGGCCCCGACAGGAAGATGTTGATCGGCGTTTGTGTCATCAGGATATCATAAATCCTGATGACAATTTATTTATGCATTTTGGAATCGCGACGCTCAAAACCCTGATGAGTGGGAGCCATCCGTCAATATATTAGAGAAGTAGGAAGCACCATTGTGGGGGCCAGCTGTCAGCATAGCAGGAATATGGGATTCGAAGGATCGGGAATCCCGTGAGCCCATGCATTTTGGCATTGAAATCCCCATAGCCCTGACGAGGGTTAAGACTGCAGTCACAGGGATCGTGGTCATGTGAGCTAGGAGCCTAGCCAGGAGAGCTAGTGCGTAAAGGACCCATCAGAATTTGAGGAATCGCGAGTCCTGGGGACATTTGCATTTCAACATTGGAAAGTCCGAAACCCCGATGAGGGACAAGGCTACAGTCTTGTGAGATAGAGGTCACATGGACTAAATACTTAGCTCGGGAGGCCAAGGCAGTAGAGGAGCACATCGAGAATCAAATATCGATGAACCCAACTTGTTGGGACATCACAAATGTCAAAACCCCGATGAGGAGGTATGACTGCGGTCATATAGAGGGAGATCGTATGGACTCAAAGGACTAGCCCAAGGGGACTAGTGGAATTTGGAGTGCATCGGGAATCATAGGATCGCGGATCCAAAGGACATATACATTTTGGCATTAGAAAGCCAAAAACCCCAACGAAAAAAAACAATATAAGGCTGCGGTATCGTGAGCACGGTCATGTGGACTAGGGCATATCCAGGAGGGGATAAGGCCAAAAGAGAGCTCATTAAAGATCGGAGAATTGAAGGCATAGGGACCCTCAACATTAGAAAGGACAAAACCCCAAAAACCTGAAGTTGTCATCAGGAAAAGACCACGGTTAGGTGTAGAAATCCGTATAGGTGAATGAAAGACCCGTTGCCCAGGGTTGGCAGGTCCCTGATGCAAGCTTCGGGGATTCTCATTGTTGAGAACTAAACGAAAAAGTTTGATCTAGGTAGTGGGTATGTTACAAAGTGGTATCAGAGCATGGTTACAACACTCGACCTGATTGGGCTCATGCACGAGTCGTGCATAAACCTCCTTCGAAGCACTCCTATGAGGAGTAATCCCCTGACTTAACTTTGGTGTCCAGAGTTAAAATTTGGAAAATGAGAACCTGACTGTGTATGCAAGTGAAAGAAGTTATGAATTTATGTGCAATTTATAAAAATGAATTTAACACTTGACTAATAGCCAGCGTTTGTCTTTTCACTCAAGCAGACGATCAACCATGGGAATCTACAGACGCAAAGTATGGTGACCCACCAAGAGGTGGGAGAAGGATCCCACAACAGAGCCGAATATTCTGACGAGAGAAGAGCAATAGGAACCCCTCCAGACCTAGTCGAGACTATGAGGAGTCTCATGGTTGAGTTGCAAAGCTACAAGGCCGACAATGAAAGGATGATGAAAGAACAAGAAAAGCAAACTGAAATTAATGCAGTTTTACTGCAGAGCTTATCCGACCTACAACGAAAAATGCAGCATGAACCTGAGATACAGAATCATGGTCATATCAGTGGCCATATTGAGAGAAGCACATCAAGAAAGGTCCACCCCAGAGGTAAAGGACCAGTGCCAGGCGATTCCACTGAGAAGGAAGCTGGCGATTCAGAAGGCTCTCCCAGTAGCAGGACTAGTTCCTATTCTCAAAAGAAACAAAAGAAGCAAAAGACTTCCAAGAATCATAAATTTTAGGAATTCAAAAAGTCCAAACCTCCCTCCTTTGACGGTGAGATAAAGAAGGGAGAGGAATCCAAGGCTTGGCTACTTGGACTAAAGAAATATTTTAGAGTCCATGATTTTTCAGAAAATTTGAAGGCCTGAGTGGCCACTTTCAATCTGAATGGAAAGGCTTCCATCTAGTGGGAAGACCTTAAGAATATGAAAGGGGTCTGCGAGGAGGACCTGTCTTGGAAACGATTTGAGAAGTACTTCCGGAAGAAGTATTTGTCGGAAAGGTATTTCGACGAGAAGGCTACTGAGTTTTATGAACTCAAACTGGGACAACTTACGGTGGAGGAGTATGTCAACAAATTCCTCGACTTACTGAGATATGTACCCTACATCAAAGAAGAGAAGGTGAAGGTATAACACTTCATCAGTGGATTACCCAAGGAATACCGGAACCGAATTGAATTTGATGAGCCAAAGACCTTAGAAGACACTATACGAAAGACAACATATTGTCATGAACAATATGGACATCGGGCAGAGTCTCGTGGAGACTAGAGACTGAAGAGTGGTTTGAGATTTCAGAAAAAGGGGAGCAAATCCTTGAGATTTAAAAACTACAAAAAGAACCCCAGAATGAATTTCCCAACCTAGAGTGTACTCCAGCAGAAATTTCCCTCAGGGGACGAAAATAAAACTTCTGGACCTATATCAGTGAAGACTAACAATCCAAAGAAAGAACCTCTGAAATGATGGGATTGCGGAGGAGAGAATCTTCGAAGAGACTATCCACACTGACAACAAAACAGTCGAAAAATTTATAACATGCAGGAAGCCACCACAGTCAACGATGTGGCAAGAAGTGTGCCGCAGATTTATGCAGCCTTAGATAATAACCAAGCTGACCACCAAGCTTCAGTGGTGGAAATAGAAGGTATGATTTTCAACCATCTCATGTCTATTTTGATTGACCCTAGTTTAAATTTGAGTTTTATATCCCCTAGAGTTGTTGATAAGTAAACTACAGCCACAGAAGCAAACTAAACCATGGTTGGTACAGTTAGCCACTGGCACCAAAAGAAAGGTAGTAGAGGTCATACCAGCTTGTCAATTTATGATGGGTGAATTCCCCACCCATGCAACCCTTAATGTATTACCCCTGGGATCGTACGATATGTTGATTGGTATGGACTGGCTGGCCACCCATAAAGTCAAATTGGACTGTTACCATAAAACCTTAGAATGTGTGAGAAAAGAAGGACAAAGGATAACCCTCCAAGGGATCCGAAAACTGGTCTCGGTGAGACAAATATTAGCCCTGCAAATGAGAAAGTATTGTTGAAAGGGATGTCCCCTATATGCAATATAGGTACTGAAAATAATTGAAGGCAGTAAACCAAGCCTCGATGATCACCCTATCCTGAGGGAGTACAGATATGTATTTCCGAAAGAGGTACCGGGTCTACCTCCCAGAAGAGACATAGAATTCTCAATAGAACTTGCACCAGGAGCGGTGCTGGTGTCTAGGACACCTTACTGAATGAGCACACCTGAGTTAGTAGAACTCAAATTACAATTAAAAGAGATGATGGATAAGGGTTATATTTGACCCAGCGTGTCCCCAAGGGGAGTACCAGTCCTGTTTGTGAAAAAGAAGGATGGCACCCTTAGACTTTGTATAGATTATAGACAACTTAATAAAGTAACCATAAAGAACAAGTACCCGTTGCCAAGGATCGATGATCTATTCGATCAGTTGGGAGGTGTGTCCGTTTTCTCAAAGCTTGACTTGAGGTCGGGATACCATCAAGTCCGAATTAAGGGTGAAGACATCCATAAAACTGCTTTCCAGACACGGTATGGTCACTATGAGTTTGTGGTAGTGCCATTTGGGTTAACCAATGCCCCTGCCACTTTCATGTGCTTAATGAACAATATACTCAGTAAAATTTTAGACAAATTTGTACTGGCTTTTATTGATAATATATTAATCTACTCTAAGAATAGAGAAGAACATGAAGATCATCTTAGACTTGTGCTGTAAGTGCTAAGAGAGCATCAACTCTATGCCAAATTCAGTAAATGTGACTTCTTTCAGAAGAAAATACACTACTTGGGACATGTTTTGTCTGAGGAAGGGGTAGCAGTAGATCCTTACAAGATCAGGTCGATCATGGAATGGCCTACCCCAAGGGATGTCTCAGATATCAGATCCTTTATGGGATTGGCGAGATACTATAGGAGATTTATAAAATATTTCTCCAAGATTGGTTTTCCAATCATTGCCCTCCAGAGGAAGGGGACAAAATTCTTGTCGACATAGCAATGTGAAGAAAGATTTCAAACCTTGAAACATTTACTAACCGACACACCCGTGTTGAAAATCACTGGCCTAGAAGCTGACTTCCTTGTGTGCACGGATGCCTATAAGGAAGGGCTCGGAGGAGTCCTTATGCAGGAAGGAAAGGTGATCTGTTATGAATCCCAAAAATTGAATGAACACGAGGTCAATTATGTGACTCATGATCTGGAACTGGCTGCCATAGTACATGCCTTAAAAATGTGGAGGCATTACCTCCTTGGAAGGAAGTTTGTGCTTATGACAGACCACTGTGCATTACAGTATTTGTTTGATCAACCCAAGCTCAATGCTAAACAAGCTATATGGATGGCCCTCCTTAGCGAATTTGATTTTTAAATCAAACACATTAAAGGGAAAGAGAATCGGGTGGCCGATGCCCTTAGCAGAAGCATGAGAACAATTCACCTAGAAGCGGTGAGTGCCTGCGAGATAGATGTCAAGAACATAGTCAAAAAGGCATAAGAAACAGATCCCTTCGTCCGAAATGTGACCCTGTACCTACAACAAGAACCCACTGGAGAAAAATACGAAGACTATCAGATGACCGAAGGAGTTCTGCTCACCTATAGATATAGACTATACATTCCCAATTGTGACGAATTGAAGAGGTTCATCATGGATGAACTACATAAAAAACCCTACACTGGTCAACCAGGATACCAGAAAATGATTACTGCCACCTAGAAACAATTTTATTGGCCGGTATTGAAGAAGGACGTAGCCAAATATTTGGCCCAATGCATAGAATGCCAACAGGTTAAAGCAGAAAATTGACATCCAACAAGACTATTACACACTTTACCCATCCCAGAATGGAAATGGGAAACCATCTCCATGGATTTTATCACTGGATTACCAAATTCAACCAAATAGAATGACGCCATTATGGTAGTGGTGGATAAACTGAGCAAGTCTGCTCATTTCATTCCCATCAAATCGACCTGCAAGGTGATAGATATCTCCCAGGTATTCATGAAAGAGGTGTTTCGATTACATGGCATGCCGAGGGAGATAATATCTGACCGAGACACCAAATTTACTTCCAATTTCTGGAAATCACTGTTGGCGGGGTTAGAGACTAAATTGCTCTTTAGCACCGCCTATCACCCCCAAATTGACGAACAGACAAAAAGAGTGAATCAAATATTAGAGGATATGTTAAGGATGCATGTGATGCATCAACCTAGGAAATGGGAAGACTACCTTCCATTGGTAGAATTTTCCTACAACAATGGCTACCAAGCATCCTTAAAGATGAGTCCCTTCGAGGTCCTCTATGGTAGGTTGTGTAATACTCCAGTCAGTTGGAGTAAACCTATAAATATGATTTCTATTGGACCCGATATGTTGAAAGAGATGGAACAACACGTGACTCAGATAAAACAAAATCTGAAGGTCGCTCAGAACCGACAGAAAAGTTATGCTGATCAAAAGAGAAGTCCAAGAGAGTTCAAAGTGGGAGACCACGTATATCTCAGACTTAAGCCCAGAAGGAGTTCCCTCAAAATGGGGGCCTGTCCCAAATTGGCACCCTGGTATTGTGGACCCTTTTAGGTTCTAGATAGAGTTGGACCTGTAGCCTATCGGCTAGCACTTCCTCCCATAGTAAAAGCACATAATTTTTTCCATGTTTAATTATTGAAGAAATATGTACATGATGCTAATCATATAATTGACTGGTCTGTGATCCAGGTGGAACCGGAGGGAGAATTTCTACCAGAACCCCAATGCATACTAGATAGAAAGGAAACCCCGCTCTGGAACAGAACCATTGCACAGGTCAAGGTGCAGTGGAAACTTTTTGGTCCAGATGAGGCTACATGGGAAATGGAGGATGCCATGAGACAGGCATATCCGATTTTGTTTACTTCTGTACATGCAATTCATGTTAGTAGCTAAGAACATCGAGGACGATGTTCCTTTTTAAGGGGGAGGGAATTGTAACACCCTGTTTCCCCCAGCTTGTAAATATAACTGGACTGGCCAAGAACTATGGAAAACTCATAAATATGAATAGGTGATGTAAAGGGACCTTGAGGAAAAGGTCAATGAATGTGAATGAAATTTTGAATTTATTGCAGGACTGCTAAGAGGGGGTGCAGAAAAGAGACCACGATGGTGGTGGAAGGCACCTAAAAAGGTGGCGTTAATTTCTGCCAAGAATTAATACCGTATTTGGACTTCACTGGCCCGGAGAACTAAAAGCGGCTCACTGCCCCCCAAAATTTAATGTCTCGCAGGCTGGTAGGCGGGAAACTTGATGAGGGATGGGATGGTGAACCACCCATCCTTAGAGCCATTAGGCCTAATCGACGTGAGGGTAATCGTGCCACATGCAACCTCACGAGAGGATAAGGCATATGGAAGAAGCGATTGAAGGGGGGCAGACACGAGGGGAACTCTGGCATTATGCAGAGTGAGTGAGAGTAGAGAGGAAGGATTGCAACCTTCGCTCCTGGTCACTGGTTGACAGAGAGACACAGACTCACGACTTTGTGGTCTCAACTCGGTGGTGGCTAGTGGTAAATCCGCTGGGAGTCGCTATGCCTACGGTTGGGTGGAAACGAGCACCC
The DNA here is from genome assembly GCA_009831015.1 of Picea engelmannii. NCBI lineage: Eukaryota > Viridiplantae > Streptophyta > Pinopsida > Pinales > Pinaceae > Picea > Picea engelmannii. The sequence continues at coordinate 390,142 of ML779031.1, forward strand.
CTCTCAGTAGTCGCACCCATTTATGGTGTTATTTCTGATAAGTGTTTTACATATTGCATCTTGAAATTCATAGAATGATATATATATATGTATATGCTCATAGAACTGTGAAATTGTGAATGATTTCTGTGTAAAAATTTATGTGTAGTGTTTGATAAGAATGAATAGATATATAATCATAACAGAGTAAACCATGCATGACGTACATTGATAAAGGAATATAATTATGCCTTGGTTGAACTAAGTTATGCTTCTAGGCCATTCTTGGGAAGTTGTTTTCCCTTACCCGTCTCCAGGGATGCCCCGGAATAGATCTTGTCATAGAGACTTTCCCTTCTTAGAAAAGTTCACCAAGAACCCAGAAGAAAAGGACTTGAACACGCAATTCTTAATAATCCTCTACGAGGAGGGACGACCCTCTTAAGATTTCGAAGTAGCAGCGTAGGGATAAGTAACGAATCGATGGATGAGATCTTGTCGAAAGACCCATGGTCATTCATGACCATCAGATTGACGGAAGTAGTAAGAGCGTTACACCTCTTGCCATTTTCCTCTATCTTCGTGAATAGCGGGGAAATCGGGATCGTAGGTCCCCCAAGGTCCATGAGAACATTTGGATCATTGATCCTTCCACATCTATGAAGTAGTGGAAGAATGCACAAGGTGGGACAATCTGAGCCGTTGGATCGAGTTAAGATGCTTGGAGTTTAGTCTTTGTAGTATGTGAAGAAGGATGGATCTAGACCATTAGATCTTGGTACAATTACCCGTTAGCCGTTGAATCGGACCGGAGCTGTCCAGGGGTTACCATCGGGATTCCAACCATCGACATATCAGGATTCTCAAGGACAAGAAAATCGAGACACTTCAAGTCTCGAAACACCAGGAAGATCTGAACCGCCCGTTGAGGATACACGTGGCCGAGATCAAGGTTTGCTATCGAGAGTCGAAATATCGACAGTCCTGGGGACAGGAGATCGGGGAAGTCTGAAGTAACAACTACGACAAAATCTAATCCATCCGTTTAGGGAGACAGGTGTCTGAAATCCGTAGAGAGTCGGGATACTCGGCATCAGGAAATCAAATTTCTTGAGGCAATGAGAATGGGAACATCACCAGTCTCGAAATCCCAGAGGAATCGGGACCGTCCATCAGAAGAGGATGCGTGGCAGCAATCGACGTCAATGGGGAAGCCCCCGACAGGAAGATGTTGATCGACATTTGTGTCATCGGGATATCGAAAATCCTGATGACAATTTATTTATGCATTTTGGAATCGCGACGCTCAAAACCTCGATGAGTGGGAGCCAGCCATCAGTATATTAGAGAAGTAGGAGGTGCCATTATGGGGGCCAACTATTAGCATAGCGGGAAGACAGGATTTGAAGGATCGGGAATCCTGTGAGCCCATTCATTTTGGCATTGAAAGCCCCATAGCCCCGACGAGGGTTAAGACTGCGGTCATGGGGATCGTGGTCATGTGAGCTAGGAGCCTAGACAGGAGAGCTATCACGTAAAGGACGCATCGGGATTCAAGGAATCGCGAGTCCTGGGGACATTTGCATTTCAACATTCGAAAGTATGAAAACTCGATGGGGGACAAGGCCGCGGTCTTGTGAGATAGAGGTCACATGGACTAAATACTTAGCCCGGGAGGCCAAGGCAGCAGAGGAGCGCATCGGGAATTGGAGATCAATGAACCCAAATTGTTGGGACATCACAAGTGTCAAAACCCCGATGAGGAGGTATGACTGCAGTCATATAGAGGGAGTTCGTATGGACTCAAAGGACTAGCCCAAGGGTACTAGTGGAAGTTGGAGTGCGTCGGGAATCGAAGGATCGCGGATCCAAAGGACATATACATTTTGGCATTAGAAAGCCTGAAACCCCGATGAAAAGAAACAATATAAGGTTGCGGTCTCGTGAGCACGGTTGTGTGGACCAGGGCATAGCCAGGAGGGGCTAAGGCCAAAAGTGAGCTCATTAAAGATCAGAGAATCGAGGTCATAGGGACCCTCGACATTAGAAAGGACAAAACCCCAAAAACCTAAAGTTGTCATCAGGAAAAGACCACGGTTAGGTGTAGAAAGCCATATAGGTGAATGAAAGACCCGTTGCCTAGGGTTGGCATGTCCCTGATGCAAGCTTTGGGGATTCTCATTGTTGAGAACTAAATGAAAAAGTTTTATCTAGGTAGTGGGTATGTTACAATTGTCAAGCATGCATCCACTGACAAAACACTATCAATAATTTCATTTGCATGAATCATACTATAATCAATCATGCATCATATGTGCAGGAAATAAAATACTCAATAATTAAAATACACTCCCTGAATCGATCCAAAGTCCAAGGGAATCCATCAATGCCATCAACATCCTCAACCTATCATGTTTCCTACACACTTACGACAACTCGTCAATAGAATCTGTCAATACATATATATCAAAAGAAAAAAGGTCACACCTTATCATCATCATCATGTATAATCCATAATCGAAACAAAATCACTAGGTACGATAATCGAATCACTTGCATGTAAGTTTACTCAAATAATAGGCCAATAACATATGCTCAGTAGAGAGGGATGTTACATACACTCCCTCTTGTTTTAAACATCATACTGAAGTTGTAGAATATAAAAAATGTAGTAAAATAAAGTATATGACATACATCTATATGTTTAATCTATCAAACAAGTAAGGAAACTGTTGACGTAGACCATATGCATCCTCCCAGGTAGTCGAGTTTGGACTATAATATTTCCACTAGACCATGACTTGATCAACTATTCAACATCATAGTTGTTGAATGCGATGGTACAAGATGTGTATTAGCTCCACCATGAGAGCACCCTCGTTCAACACCTATAAGCAACTCATGTCAATAACATGTGTATGATCACTAATGTAATGTCTCAAAACATATACATGAAAAACATCATGCATACTCCTCAAAGAATCAGGCAAGGCTAGTCTATAAGCCACATGTCCTTTCTTTTCCACAACTTTGAAAGGTCCCATGAACCTAGGAGATAGTTTAACACCCTTTCCAAACTTGATATAAATTTTGTGGAGTTTCACCAGCAAGGAAACTCAGTCGACAAATTCTTAACTGTGATCAATGCGTTGCACATCGGCATAACATTTATGTCTATATTGTGGCTATTTAATCATTTGTCTTATCAATTTCATTTTTTCTTCCATTTTTGATCCGGATTATTTTTGGCACGAAATGAGAGCGGAGATATAATAAAGAAATGCACAGAGATATCGCGTATATCCAGTAATATAATAGAAATATATCAGAGATGTAACCATAAACACAGAGATACAGTAATACACGATTTCTATTAATGAAATAAATGTACAGAGACTGTAAAAATACAGAGTGAAAGACTCGCTAGAATGGTGGTAGCTTATCTCTGAGAAGAGATGTGACGGCTACTTGCATTCACAAGAATATGATTACAATGAGGCTCTGAAGGCCATTTTACAATAAACAGGAATGCCAAAAGTCCTAGACATCCAAAAACCTAACCCTAGGAGATGAAATGCCAAAAGTCATGTGGGCCTCGTTTGGGTAAGTGAGTACATCAACTTCCCGGGGTCATAACTTTTGCATACGATCTCCATTTTAGGCGTGTGATAGCTCGTTGGAAAGTTATAATTGAGGAGATTCATTTTGGAGGATCAATCATGCCTTCAGATATCATTGAGAACCTCTATCTCAAAAAACCTTCATTTGGACCCTCAAAATAGCCCCAGAAGTTAAAACCTGCTAAAAATAGTAAATTGCCAAAATTGCCAGAAAACTGTTTTGAGCCATTTGGAAAAGGTGGGTGGCCATCGATATCCACCTAGATCAATCCTCCCTCCTTAGGAAGAAATGGTCTCCATTGTGTTGAGTTCCCAGGGGAGAGGGGAAAACGATTGCTGAATCTGAATCTTGGTGATCTGCTTGCCTTGTTGGAGAAGTGGCGTTGCTTAACTTGTTGAAGGCTATCACAAACCTTTGGCTGGAAGGTTTGTACCTTTTTAACAAGTCTGGATATTTTAGATGACTATGTGCAGAAGAAATATTTGTGCTTTGTTGCAACCTTGTCAACCTGCTTCTGTTGGATAGAAGGTGCTTGGGCCGAAGCTGTGGTGGTTGCAATATCCTTTTGTTCCCCTTTTGAACAGATTGTGGAGAAGATGAATTTTATAGTATGAGATACTACCTTGCAGCACTGTTTAGGTGGGGCAGTAGTTGGAACTACCTCTGGTATCCTGTCGAGATGACCCCCCAGAGTAATAATGACATTACGGGGTCGAGACTCATAGATAGCATGGCGTTTCCACATATATGGTTGGCCCAAGAGAAAATCACAGAAATCCAGTGGGGCAACATCACATAATACCTCATCCTTGAAGGGTTGGATGTCATATGACAATCGACATTGTTGGCTGACACGAAGATCTCGTCCTTGGAAAAGCCACCCGATGTTGTATGGTTGTGGGTGTGGTGTTGTCGACAATCCCAATTGTTTGATGACCTCTGCTGAGATGAGGTTCTTTTGGCTTCCGCTATCAACAATAAAATGCAGCAGGGTCCCCTTCACCCACATCTGTGAATGAAAAAAGGCGCTCCCCCTCTTCTGGATCTATTGGTTCTTCTGGTTGAATTGTTGCGGTCGTGACAATAGCAGTGGGATCTCCGTCGATGATCTGTATTTTACCAGTATTTTCAAAATCAGATTCTGAATCAGGGTTTGGATCCTTGTCTTTGATCTCAACCACCAATGAATATTTTGAGCGACATTCATCGATGTTGTGCCAGGGGCTTTTGTGGAAATTGCACCATTTTTCAGTGTCCTTCTTTGTCTTCCCGTGACCCTTCTTTTCCTGTGGCTTGGATTGGTTTTCAGGAGACTATTTGTTAAGGTTGTCTTTGTCATACTTTGGTTGTTGTGGATTTGTAAACCTGAACTCCCATTTGTTCCGGTGCTTAAATTTCTTCTTGATTTTAACAGCATAATCATAGGCAACATCGAATGATGAGATGTCCAGGAAATCCATTTCAGTTTGAATGTATCTGTGTAGAACCCCACGGTATTTCAGAACCAAATGTCGTTCAGAGTCTTTGATACCCAGCTTGGTGTGCATTTTATGGAAGCTATTGGTGAACTCTGGAACAGATTGGCCCCTCTCTTTCCATAGTGTGGTACATCTCATGTATTGGTCTTCAAAGTTGCCAATAGGGTAATACTGTTCCTTTACTACATCCATAAAAAAATCCCAAGTGGGATCGGCCCCATATATTCCAGACTCCTCTGTGGAACTTTTCTCCCAGTAAGTTTCCCACCAATGTTTGACATGATGGAGAGATTTAAGGAGTGCGAAGGTGATCTTTTCTTTGTCGAAAAAATTGTGAATAGAGAAACAACCTTCTAGCAGAGTTAACCATTTTTCTAGGGATTCTGCATCTATCTGTCCTTCAAATATAGGAATATCAAAATTAACTTGTACCTTGAAAGGCGAGGTGCCTCCAAAGTGGTTGCTTGATGAAGATGCGCCTGATGCTATCGGCAGGCGTTTAAGGATGTGGGAAAAATTCTCCATCATTTCGTCCCTCCGTCGCGTGAGAGCTTGCTCAAGCAACATATTGATAGGATCATCTGCTCCGTTGATTTTCTTTTCTTCCACCATTGAGGGTTTCTTGGGTGTGCGAGAGCGATTGTCTTCAAGATAGAAAATCTCGAGACCCAAATTTCTATACTCGGACCTCGTCGGGGACATGCACTGAAAAAAAAACAATCAAGAGCAGCCTGCTCTAATACCACTGATTCGGATTATTTTCGGCACGAAATGAGAGCGGAGATATAATAAATAAATGCACAAAGATATCACGTATATATAGTAATATAACATAAATATATCATAGATGCAACCATAAACACATAGATACAATAATACACGATTTCTATTAATGAAAGAAATGTATAGAGACTATAAAAATATAGAGTGAAAGACTCGCTAGAATGGTGGTAGCTTATCTCTTAGAAGAGATGTGACGGCTACTCGCATTCGCAAGAAGATGATTACAATGAGGATCTGAAGGCCCTTTTACAATAAACGGGAATGCCAAAATTCCTAGACATCCAAAAACCTAACCCTAGGAGATGAAGCGCCAAAAGTCATGTGGGCCCTGTTTGGGTAAGTGAGTACATCAACTTCCCGGGGTCGTAACTTTTGCATACGATCTTCGTTTTAGGCGTGTGATAGCTCATTGGAAAGGTATCATCAAGGAGATTTATTTTGGGGGCTCAATCATGCCTTCGGATATCATTGAGAAACTTGATCTCAAAAATCCTTCATTTGGACCCTCAAAATGGCCCTAGAAGTTAAAACCTGCTAAAAATAGTAAATTGCCAAAATTGCCAGAGAACTATTTTGAGCCATTTGGAAAAGGTGGGTGGCCACCGATATCCACCTAGATCAATTTATTGGATCACTTTTTGTCCTACCGGGACCCTCTCCTCAAGTCGATCCCAACTCAACGATGTCCGACACAGTCGCCCATAAAGAAACTCAAACAGTTCCATCTTAATGGTACTTTGATAGGTGTTGTTGTATGCAAAGTCTACTAGTGGCAAGAAATCTTCCCAACATTTATGTTGTTCATTACATAAATTCACAACCTATCTTTCAAAATTTGGTTCGTTATTTTTGTCTTCCTGTCTATCTCAGGGTGATATGATGTACTAAAGTTCAGTTTTGTTCCCAAAGCCTCTTGTAAACTGGTCCAAAATCATCCTGTAAACATCGATCATCCATCGGATATGATCCTTCTTGGTACACCATATAATCTCACAACCTCACTGAAAAAGACTCTATCTATGTATGGTTCCTGATATGTCGTATGTACAGGGATAAAATGTGCACTCTTCATCAGAGTGCCAACTACCACAAAAATTGAGTCATGTCTCCTTCCCATCAGTGAAAATCCAATAATGCATTCCATCAAAATGACCTCCCATTTTGATTTTGGAATAATGTGTGGTTGTAATAATCCTGTTGTATGTCTATGTTTAGATTTCACTTGTTGACATTCTAGACATCTCACCATGTAACTAACTATGTCTTCTTTCATTCCTTTCCATAAGAATAAAGACTTAAGGTCTACCTTCATCTTCGTGACTCCTAGATGAGCCATGTACATTTCTCTATGAGATTCTCTTAAGATCGAATTTCCCAATTCATCGTTAGGTGGTACGTAAATTATGTTGTTGTACCTCATCAATCTGTTATTGTCCAATGTATGACCTTCAAAATTCGGTACCATAATGGTATCTTGTCCAATGTTTTACTTAACCTATTTGTACAAATCATCATCTATCTATAATTCTAGAATCATTTATCTAAGATTCATCTTCAGAGGTATTACTGAGAATATGCATGGTATCCGACTCAACACATCTACCACTTTGTTCATCATTCCTTTAAAGTAAGTAATATCAAAATCGTATTTTCTAAGTAATTCTGACCAGCACCTCTATCATGAGTTCAAGTCACTCTACGTAAATATATGTTGCAATCCATAATGATTTGTCTTTAATTAGAATTTCCATCCAATCAGATAGTGTCTCCAAACTCTCAAGGCATATACAATTTCCAATAACGCCAATTCATGTGTCACATAGTTCTCCTCATGCCTTCTCAATTTCCTTGAAATGAAAGCAATCATCCTATCATATTCCATCAATACTCCACCTAAACCTTCCTTGGATGTGTCCATACATACCAAGAATTCCTTGTCCATGTTAGGGAATTTCAGTATGAGCATTGTCATCAACAACTCCTTAATTTTTGAAATTCTTTCATGCATTTCTCATTCCATACGAACTTATTGTTATTCTTCTACAATTCCATGATCAAATTTGATATCTTCAAAAAACCTTCTACGAACCGTCGGTAATATCCTAATAAACCCATAAAGCTTCGTACTTATTTTATATTTTTCGGTGCAGGCCATTCCACAATAGCCTCTACTTTTGTTGGATGTATAGTGATAGCTTCACAAGATATGATATGGCCCAAGTAATGTTTCTTCGATTGGTAAAAAGAGCATTTTGATAGTTTCTCATATAGTTTGTTTTCCCTTAGGCATTGTAGTACCAAACTCGAGTGTAAATCATGTTCTTCTTTTTCTCAGTAATAAATTAATATGTCATCAATAAAAACTTGAAAAAACTTTTCCAAGTATTCTCGAAACACCCCATTCATCAAACTCATGAATACCATCAACGGGTTTTTTAATTCGAATGGTAAAACTATAAAATCATAGTGCCCAAATCTCGTCTCAAAATCAGTCTTGGGGATATCTTCCTCTGTAATCCATAATTGGTGATATCCTAATATCAAGTCAATTTTTGAAAATATTTTTGCCCCTTTCATCTAATCAAAAAAATCATTTTTTATTTGAAATAGATATTGGTTCTTGATCGTCTCTTTGCTCAATTGATGATAGTGAATACAAAGTCTCCATGATCCATCCTTCTTTCTAACAAACATCACTGATGCACCCCACAGTGACACGCCTGGACGTATCAGTCCTAAATCCAACAACTCTTTTAATTTCATTTTCAACTCCTGTAATTCAGGTGTTAACATCCAATAAGGCGTTCTCTCTATTGTTTCAGTTCCAAGTTTCAAGTCTATTATAAACTCCAACTCTCTTTTGGGCAGTAAACCTAGTAACTCTTTTAGAAACACATCTGCAAACTGTTGTACTATAGGAAGGTTTCCTAGTCCTTTCATCTCACCCTTTTTGTTCACTGATAATATTTCATATAACTTGCATCCCTTTCACATATGCTTCTGCAATTGTAGTGAAGAAATAAACCTCAAGGACACTCCCCGGTTTCTTCCTACAATTACCCTGCTTCGTCCCAAATCATCTTTCAAACTTAACTCCTTCATCTTATAGTTAAGTATCGCATCATGTGATTCCAAAAAATCCATACCAATCACTATGTCAAATCATACTAATATCGTGACATAAAGATCTACCTTTGTCAGAAAGTATCCCAAGTCAAGGCTACATCCCATAACCTTTCCTCCTACCTTTTGTTTGGCACCTGATGCAATTTCTACGTACTTTAACTCATCTTGTTCGACTACATTTAACTTAATTCTCTTCAGCGTTGCACTAGATATGAAGCTCTCTATAGCACCTAGATCTATCAATATATAGTACTTTTGGTCTGCGATTGTACCTGACGTCTCTAGCACAGTAGACTAGTTCTTAACATGACATTTTTTCACCACTGCATGAATCCTACGGGCCTTGCCCAAATATTCCACTATAGTGTCTCATGATGATTTGGATGATCTAGCCTTATCAATTAGACAATCGCATTGGTAATGTGGCTCACCACATGTCCAACATCCAGTCTTTGTTCTAGTGCTCCTAGTCCTCAATGTAGAATTTTTTGGTCTAACAGCCTGTGATCCCAATCTGTTTTGTTGAACATGACTAAACTTCTCCTCATGTGGTTGACGTTGCTATTGTTTTGGTCCTCTGTAAGGATTATTATGCTGAATATTTCGTCACTGTGGTGTCATGAACATAGGTGCTCTAGGCGTATCTCAATGCCCAGAAGTCTGGCTGGCTGGTGTCTGATGTTGTTGTGCTCCTTGTGTCATATGTTCAGTCAGCCTACAAGGAGTCCTTTCGTGACCACCAATGTTTAGATATTCCTCATTTATGAGGACATTCTGAAATCCATCATGCAATGAATGAGGCATTAGGATTCATACTTTTGCACAAATGTTGAATTCAAGGCCAAACACAAACTTGTTGACCTTTAACTTATCTATGTTAATATGTAGAGCATACCTAAGTAGATCCATGAATATGGCCTCATACTCTGGCACCATATGAATACCGTGTCATAAGGCATTGAACTCATTAAGTTGATGCTCAATGAATTCCCTGAACAAGTACCTCTCCTGGAACCGTTCCTCGAAAAATTCCCATGAAATGTCTTCGACAACCATGTTTAGTTGAGGTAGGAGTGTCTTCCACCATAGAAGTGTTGGATCATGTTTTCATTGATGCCAATGGTTTGATTGATTGATGTCATTAATTGATGTCAAGTGATTGATTGATGTCAAAGGATTGATTGATTTATGATTGATTTAATATAATATGTATTGTCCTTGATGAGAATGCATAGATGAAGATGGATCAATCAGTTGTCATTGATATGATGAAGATAAATCAATGAGTTGTCATTGATACATGATGAAGATGGATCGGTGTGGTTTCATTGGTATATGATGCATTGTTGAAAAAATGTATAGATGACTAATTATTGTCCTATAATGATTGATAAGGTGCACAAATGGATGAAATCCAAAGTGCCCCCCTTATAGTGAAAGTCCTCACGGGAATATGTTTTGCAGATTGAGTTATACTAGAAGAATGGTTGGAGGACCCATGATCTCATTATTTTCTTATCTTGATTGATAAGGTGCACAAATGGATGAACTCCAAAGTGGTCCCCTTATGGTGAAAGTGCTCACTGGAAGACGCTTTACAGATTGAGTTATCCTAGAAGAATGGTTGGAGGACCCATGCTTGTATGTGGAATAACGAGGTGAAGATCAAGGAAATTGTTGGTGAAATTATCCTAGATGGATAGTACTTGTCACTCCATTTCTGGTGGTATGTGGAATGTCACATAACTCCTCATCGTTTGAGATTTATGGCCTTACGAAGATGAAGGACCCCCACATGAAGGCTTCAATCTCCCAAGGTCAAAGAAGTCATAGTGACCTAAACGAAGAAATCATTATTTAAATGATAAAATAAAGTGACAAAGTCAAGGCATATTATTTAAATAATAAAGATAAGTGACAAAATCAAGAAATGAGAAAGTAAGGTGACAAAATCAAGAAGGAATATTTAAATGATAAAGTATTGGAGAACCTTATATTTATGGAAAGTGGTTAACCCTAAAAATAAGGAGAATATGTTAAGTGACCTAGAAATGGGTTAAGTGACCTAAAAGAATAAATAATTATTTAAATGATAAAGTAGGGTGACCAAGTCAAGGTGGATTATTTAAATAATCAAGAGAAGTGACAAAATCAAGAAATTATAAAGTAAGGTGACAAAATCAAGAAGGAATATTTAAATGATAAAGTATTGGAGAACTTTCTATTTATGGAAAGTGGTTAACCCTAAAATAAGGAAAATAGGCCAAGTGACCTAGAACTGGGTTAATTCACCTAAAAATGGGTTAAGTGACCTATATGATGAAAGTATAAATAAGATAGCACTGGTCTCTTGTAGATCATCCTTTTTGTGGATCAATGGAGAGCTTCTTCTCAGAATATCTTTTGGAGTATTGATGCCAAGCTTCTTGAGCATTTTTGGTGTGGAAAACTTGAGCATATTGAAGATATATAAGTGATTGAGGTAGCCAAGGTTATATAAACCGAATTTAATAAGGAAGGTGAAGAAACGAGGGCCATAATTTAAGGGAGGATAAATTCTTTTGATGATGCTTTCTAAAGTATGTTATTTATAGGTCATCTCACCATTTTCGTTATAAATTCTTTTCTATAATGATTCAGACCATGAAAATACTATTCCATTGAGAAAACATACCCAAGTATCTGTGATTAAAAACACATCTTGTGGGTCGTTTTATTTTGGGATTTACACTCCGTAGAAAATAGGGTTTGTGGCTAGTCCTGAAACTAGTCAAAAACAGGTGTTTCGGGTAAAAATCTCACAACTTCTTCATAATAGATCCAAATTCAGTGAGAACAAATTTTTTGGTTAGGGTACAGGCTGTAGTATTTTTTGTAATATTTTTCAATCAATGCAATGAATATTTTGTGTGGGCCATGCTCTACAAGGTCTCTCTCTAGAATACGCCAGAATTCAACAAAGTATGCCATTTTTTCTATAACTCATTTTATGAGAGGTTCCAAGTAGTTCCATATAGAGGAATTGCATAAAACACACTGAAGAACATTGTGTATCAGTTTCATATCTTTATTCATTGCAAGTACAAAGTTATGATTATTTCAAGTTGGGGTTGTTGACTAATCCAAAACTAGTCATGGTTGAGACAAACAGTTGATGAGTTGGCACATACATGAGGTGTATATTTGATGATGTTGGTACATATTGATTAGTCATTGTCGATTATTATTTGACATATGATTGGTATATACTTGGTACATGGTTGGATGCATTTGTTTATGGTACAGGTTGATTACAGGTTGTTTGGCACAGGTTGGTGCAAGGTTGATGCATTTGTTTATGTTGATAGATTGATATATGTTGAGGATTGTTGCCTCATATCAGTTGGTGCTGAGAATGTAAGATGATTCTTGCATATAGATCTGGTTCTCCTGTAGAGTTGTACTCTATTCAGTTGTTGTTGAAAAACCCCTAGATTGAAGTCCATAATAAAAAGAAAAATTGTACATACATCTTGTGTTCTTTGTGTTCCTTGTGGAGATGATTTGTTGATGATATGTTGTTGATATGTATTCACATCTAACTGATTATAAATGACAGCAATGAGTAATGAGAAAATGTTGAATGTTGACTAAGTATTTTTTGTGTAAGAGGGAAATTTTAGGAAAAATATCCCCACACTCATTCACCCCCCCCCCCCTCTAAGTGTGGTAGGTGTGTCCAACAATTCGAATTAGAGAGGGACTTCACTACAAGCCTTAACAAGCTTGAAGGAGATCCATAGACACACAAATGGATGATGAAATACCAATCCTTGATGAGGAAAACTCTTCTACTTGGAGAATAGAGATGAGAGTGTATTTGAAGACAAAGGGAGAAGTTATTTGGAAGGCATCCATTGGTGGATCAGTTTCGTTGAAGAACAAGTCAAAGTTTGCAGCTCAAAGGGAAGGAAATAAGAATGATGCATTGGCTCTCAAGACCATTTTTAGTGGACTTTCAAGCCCTATCAAAGAGAGCATGGGACAATGCACTTCCACCAAGGATCTATGGCTAAAGCTAGAGGAGACATATCAAAAAAAGAAAGAAGATGTTGAAGACCACTCCGTGAAGATTATCAAAGGTAAAGAATATCTAACTCTTGATTTCATATGTGATGATTTTAAAGGAAAAGAATCATGTGATGATGTTGGCAATAAGAAAGGTATTGAAGATACTTCAAATGAAGGTAAAGAGTCTCCAAAGACTTTGGATTTCATTGATTCAAAATGTGATGATGTTGAATTTTTCTCAAGGGAAGAAGATGATCTAGAAATAGTTTGTGTAAAATTTGATGATAGTTATTCCATGGAAAGAATAGAAGAAAATATATTAGAACTTCAAAAGGAAACTGAAGAGGGTTTATATAGATATAGAAGTGATCATTTTTATACACACTATAACTATCTTTCGGATAACACTAAAAAGTTTCTTAGGAGGATTCAAAGGTACATCTTGATGTTAAAGGAAATGTTCAAATAGAAAAATAAGACTCAACTAGAAGAAAAGGAAGAAGAAATCACAAGACTAAAGAATGAAAAAGAAAATGTGAAGGTAGATGATGATATTAGAAAAAGTTTTGAAACCATTGTCCATCTCAAGACCCAAATTGAAGAAGCCAAAAGAATAGAGGAACTATTGAAGAATCAAATAAATTAAAAGGAAGAGTCATGTTGTAAGCTAGAAGATGAAATTGTTGACCTTAGAAAGAAGGTAGAAATTTCAAACAAATTCTTGAATAGCTCACTAATATTGGATGAGATATTAGAAAGTCAAAGATCACCATATGATAAATTAGGTCTTGGATACAAAGGAGAAGATACACATGCTGAAGCAAGCACCTCAAAGAAGCATGAGGTAAATCCATCAAATAAGGAAGACAATGTTGCAAAGAAACCATCTACACAAGGAAAAGAAAATTTCAAAAGAACAAATCAAGGAAGACATCAACAAGCTATTCTTGGGACACCAAAGCAAAGGTATGAAAGTATTTTTCATGGGCATTGTTATTTATGTAATGGATATGGTCACAAAGCTTTTGAATGTAGATCTTATGAAAGGAGATATAATGGAAGATTTTATAGCACCATGAGGTGTTGGAGATGTGATCAAGTAGGACAGATTGTTGTTCACTGTAACACTATGAGATGCTACAACTATAGTGGATTTGGCCACAAATCCCATGAGTGTTGGAACACAAGAAGAAATTCCATGATGAGAACTTCAAATATCTTGGCTAGAAGAAGGAATGAAGTAAGAAAGAGAGACATATTTGAAAATATCGATGCTCAGAGCTCAAGTTCCAAGGAGCAGGGACATCTACAAAAGTGGGTGAAGAAGATAGAGCAACCATAACAGAATGAAAGACTGAAGGGAAGATCAAGTAAGTCATCTATTAAAGCATATGCGGGTGACAGTGGTATCAGTCATGTACATACGAAGGATGACCTTGTATAGGTCACGTACATATGTGAGCAGTTGTGTAGTAAATCCTTGAGAAAAAGGCTATGCACATGGATTGTAGCTTGATTTGATGGTATGACACTTTGTTGCAGGGTCTGACATTGTTTGTTCTGGGTTCTAACACTATTTGTTGCAGGTTTAAGTGTTCATCTATTGGATTATGTAAAATAAAATCTTGAGTGCATGACACTAACCCATGAGTATGGATTGATGTTGATCTGTTGGTGTACATGGCTGGTACATATTTGAGTTTCATTGATATA